>ML779005.1:833893-892743 GCA_009831015.1 Picea engelmannii | reverse complement strand
CACGAGATAGCACTTCATTTTAGTAAGCTAACTACGCTAACAAATATTTGAGTAATGCCAAAATGCAGAATATATCATACATAATCAGAGTGGAGGGTTAAAACAGATCAGAGTAAGGTATGGTGAGGCAGTGTTGCTAACCTAAGCGTTGATCACCAAAGCTCGTTTTGATTACTTCCTCTAGTGGAATCGAACCTCCGTCCATCGAAAATGGTTTCAAATGTAAGCAGAGTGGTGAGCAGAGTGGTAACAGGGGCTTCTTGGGCGCGCGGGATAAAGGTTAGCTCACTCCAAGTTCGAAGGTAGCGTAGAAGAGTGGCCATGCATTAATGGCTCACCAAACTACTACGGAGCTCGCAGAGTCAGGGGGCGCGAAATAGGGGGTGAATGGGAACGGGAACGGAGTGTGGTGGTACGCTACTTTTGGGTTTTCCGACTGGCCAGAGATTAGACGTTTTTCGTTGGTCGGAATCCCAAAAGGTAACGTAGTTAGCTTACTCCATATAAAATAGTCTATTTAAGGCATTTCATGTTGCTCAGGAGCAAGCCGCAGTGCATAAAGGGATTGCTCAACGCCCCAATTAATTTATAATATCATTGATACCATTTCTCTATATTTAAATAATAGTTGCATTTCATTAGATAGTAATGTGATTCAATTTTTTAATTTTTTAACTAGTTATTTGTTCTCAAATTATATCACACAAACAAATTTTTGTTATTGAAAATTTAAGACTATTTTGAAATTAATTATTTTTTTAAATGAGAGGAGGAAAATTAATGATAACATTACAAAAAAGTGAAGAAAAAGAACATAAAACATACATCATAATTAAAAATGAAGTTAAATGGTGTGTCTCTCCTTATAATCCAAATAATGTTTTATAAAATTCAAATAATAGTCATATACAAAAGTGTGTGTTTATGTTATAAGATAAAATCATAACTTTGAATAACTTCATCTAGTTGTTTTCATCTTTACATTGTATTCAATCTCCTTGTACTCTTAAAGACCATAAATAAATTAATGGATCACTACATCATTTGGTCGATCTCGCAACATACACCATTAAAATAAAATAAAGTTAATGTTGGTTGCAAGATACAATGCACTAAACATTTAATTATACAAGTTATAATTGAACTATATAAATAATTTTAAAACTTTCACGTGTTGACAATACTTCAAAAAATGTGTATTTATGATACCCTCGAAAATATAATTAGAAAATAATTGAAGTTAACAATGTCAAACATCCTGAGGTTCACTCTAAGATGTGGATCCCTCAACTATAACAACAATCATACAATATGTGTACAGTCACATTAAGGTTTATAATATAGCATATGTCATGTAAAACAAATTAAAATCTCAAATTACAATGCTTATAGTATATAGAACATAAAGTTCCACACGATTAGAGGTTTGTTTCATATTCCTTTGTTCTTTTGAAGAAAGTAGTTCCATTTGTTTGTCCATGCTCTTCTTTGATTTTGTGTGAACTTGTCCAACCCTTTGAAATTGTGATATATCCTTAGTTGAATGTCTTTCATGATTGCATCATATATTTTTACTTTGTAGGCTCAAAAAATCATGTTATCTCTAAGTCACGATTTTAGATGGAGACATGGAACTGACAATTTTTTTCTTTAACTCTTTGCTTAAAGTGTAAAACAAGTTTTCAATTGTTTCTAAATGGTCCAAATTTGTAGGCAAACTGCTCAATAAATCCCTCTCTCTTTTATTGATTGATGCATGTACAAATTTCAATCTATCATCTTTAGAGATTGCATTTTTCAAGTTGTAGTTTCAAAATCAACATGATCTCATAAAATATGTACATGGTGAATGTTTGTTTGGTCTTCTGGTAGCAGGATTAATGTAATGGTTTCATTTAAATCAACTCAAAATCTAGGACTCTCAATAATAGGACTAAAAACATTTGGTAATGTATTAACATCTAAATTATGTTCACTAACCTGCATTTAAACGTTGAAGATATGCTTACAAGCATCATCATTCAATGCCCAATCACAACTAGAAAAATTAAATTCGAACGTTGTATATATGGCATTATACCGGGTATCAAGAGTATCTTTATTTTTACTATGGACCAAATATTCATTTATACTTTTTGGGTCGCATACACCGTCTTCATCTGGTATCTAGTTTTCTCTAGACTTTGAGAGAGTCTCTTGTTTCTCACACTTTGTAGGCCTTATAATTTTTGCTTCTTTTAAATGTTGATTATGAATATAATATAGTTCAACTTCTGTCAACAACACAGATATTATTCAGTCCATCCACTTGTGGCATACATTATTTTCCTCACATAGGTATTATTAGATTGGGAAAAAACATAATAACATACACCAAAGAATATAACCATTATAATCTCCTCTTCAAAGCATCAGATAAATTGGTAAATCAAAGAATGCAAGAAACAAGAGAGACAAGAGTTTACGTGGTAAAACCCCATTATGGGGAAACATCCACGGATGTTGATCTTCTATTCTTCAGGAAAAATTTCCAATCTTACAATGTTTGGGCATCCCCATGTATGCATTACCTCAAACTACATGTTCCCCTCATTCCCACCTAAAGGCAAGCTATGATACAATGTTATATTAGGGAAAAATGTAATAACATACACTAAGGAATCTAACTAGTCTAATATCCTATACAAAGCATTAGATAAATTAGTAAATCAAATAATGCAAGAAACAATAGAGACAAGAGTTTACGTGGTAAAACCCCATTGTGGGGAAACATCCACAGAAACTGATCTTCTATTCTTCAAGCAAACTCTCCAATCTTACAATGCTTGGACATCCATACATATGCATTATCTCACACTACATTTTTCCCTCATGCCCACCTAAAGGGCCTCCTTCACCTTGATTACATATGAGAGAATGAAAGAAGAACAATTCTCATAATGCATGTAGGATAAACCATTTTTACAACATTGATAATTATTGAAAAATAACTTTACAAAAGTCCATAGTCATGTACATGAGACCACTAGGAAATGATTAACATATTCTAACAGATACCTATATTTTAGACAGCTATGGTAGGATTAAATTGCATTATTTGTGTTTTGATTGGAATGTAGAAATTTTTATAATCTTGTGTCCACATATCGAGAAAAAATGATCATCAACTAAAAAGGAATAATTAAAAACATGCAATTATGGAACAATAGTGATGATCCAATGTTTCAATACACTTACATACTTTATCATTTGATAGCCAAGTGGTGTTGAAATATTTCATAAACTTTTCCTCTTTATTGAATTCATGAATTCTTGCAACTTGTTTTCATATAAACTCGTCATCCTGGAACGAGTGCATGATTTCCCCTAAAGCACAAAAACTGAACTTTATTTTCCTCGATTTTCACTTTATTTCTAACATTTTTCATCCATGCTTGATGGGCATGCCATACACATAGTAAAATGGAGGAATTAGTTAAACTCTTGAAATGGTGTTACATTAGAAGAGAGTAAATTATATGAACATAACATTACTTTTTCATGTTTCCTTTGAAAAAAAAAACAAATGTGGAACCTTAATTCGTGAGTCTCAACAACAATATCATATGTGATAAACACTTGTACATGCCAATTTGAGCATTCTTTCATTCCGACGGAAAATAAAGCTAACAACCATTTGTGAATATCATATGTAGTATTATGTGATGAAATCACCTTAGTGACTGGGACAACATTACGGTGTTTTTCAAATACCATTAACCTATAATGTTGATACTACATTCAAAGTACAAAAGTAAAAATATTATATTTAACACACAATAATTTATTTCAAACAGTATAAAGAAATGAAAAGGTCGATAATACGCACCCCATACATGTTTGTACTAAATGTGGAATCCATGGACATAGCATTTTTTGTGAATCCATCGCCATCATGGAATGTATATAATGTGTTTGTATGCCTATAATAATGAATGATATGTTCTACACAATATCTTGTGTTTGGTAGAAAAAAAACTATCTAGAATCTAATTGTACCAACACTCAACACTTATCTGATCACTCTCACCCTTCATGTATTTTTTTTATAATATTATGGTAAATGTTTGAAATATCCACCCTTCTGATTAATTCTATCACAAGTTACCCCTATGAATAACTGACCGAATTGGTGCTCCACATCAGACATGAATTTGTCCCAAACCATTGTGACATTAAAACCATCTTCAAACATATTTTTGACACGGGCTCATATATCCATTGATAAATGTCGTACATACTTGAATGTTTGAGGCTTACCCATTGCATTCTTCCTGTGACACATAGCACTGGATTTATAGATATACCTACACTTAGTATATATTAGAACAACATCATTTGGATGTACATAAAGTCAATGCATGATGAAGTGGCATCTACAACCAAATTTAATGTTTATGTGTGGATTGTGTTTTAGTTTTGTATATTCTTGTGGATTCATTGTAATCTCACCACTTGGGAGTTTGTGTGCGAACTCTAGACCATATGCACACCAATAACTAAATAAAAACAATGATAACAAATTAGGAAACATATCCATGCATTTTTTTCATAATGAACTTGAATTGAAACATATCCACTTTTTTAGATCAATTTGTACTAACAACAAATTGAGTTGGAGAATCTTCCTCTGATTGCTCCCCATTTATAAAATCCTCAAGTTGAGTATATGGAATAATAATGACTTGATCCCCTCCAATTTGTGTCCATGTTATATCTTTAGCTAAAACTTCTATCATATCTTTTGGATCCTCAATCTCCAACTCCATAATGTCATCCCACTTGCCCATGTATATAATACCTATACAAATTCGAAGTTTTTGGAGATCAACACATACAACATTTATTTTTTATAAAAATTTATCAGTGGTCTCTGATATTCAATGTTGCATTACAATCCATTTTATGTGATAGAGTGTTCTATAATCCAAATGGCATAACATGATACATAATTTTTTGGGAAAATGATCAGAATAATGGCCATATGAATAAATGGAAAAAAATGCAGGGATGGTAGTAGAATGTGATCTTAGCAAGGATGAGCCTAATATAAATGAAGTTGGGCTGGGTTATGAGAGAGATCCAACAAACCTTTTCAAAGATATTGAGAGAGAAGTAACCCTTCCTAAAAAAGAATGGGAGGCCACAAATCCTAATAAAATGCCTAGGTGCCTAGGAGTCTACTATGTTGTCTATCTATTCACATGGGGATATAAGGTGAGAGGTCAATATTAAAGCATCAATTGCCACCACATGTGCATTGATGACATGTTTGGCCTTTCCCTTTCCTACTTGCAGACATTAATCCCCCGTTCCTCTTGATTCTTCAAAAAACATTATTTTTGGACATTTACGCACCCTAACAACTATGCAAGGCACATACATAAGCTTGTTTCTCCATTGCAAGGAGCATACACCTTAATTTTTCTCAAAAAAATAATATTTTGCACATTTTTGGGCGGGGTTCACGGGTTCACCCAGTTCCTTACCCCCTATTTCCCGTATATAATTATTTGTAACTAATCCAACTACTTAGAGAGGGTATAAAGAGAGGGTATAAAATGAGCCTAAGGCTAGACGAGAAGAACAATCATACTTGAAGCAACATAATGCTGGTAATTTCTTGCCCCGTATGCAATCCCTTATTCCATTACTATTGATTCATTTCCTCGGACCTGGAAACCCATGTTTCCATCCTTTCCTTGTTCTATATTTATGGTAAATAAGTATCCCATTTGTCTTCTTTGGGCTTGCACAAGCATTGGAGTCGAAGGTGCTACCTATAGTCAGTGGCATGGGTAGAGGAACCCGGATCCACGTTCCATAGTAGTGCCACCAACAGATGCAGGTTGTAACAATCCTATTTTCGTTTTTAATTTAATGGAGATAACTCTTTCCTGTCCACCTCTAAGTTGTTATTGAATGATGGTTTCATTTGATTTCCAATAATTTAGAATATTATTTTGCTTTAATTGTTATATACTTTAAATTTAGTTATTCAGATAACTACCTCTCTCTTGCAACATCTTTCTTTGCGTATGTGCAGGTAATCAAAGAAAGGATTGGAAATTCAGAGCAAAGATTCAATGGTGGATCAACATCAAACATAGGGTACAAGGCTAGTCTATGTTTCTCTTTGTAAGGATTATTTAGATAGTTATTTTATGCTTAACTACTTTCTGGGATTGAGTTTGTTTTTCAAAGGTCCTCGCTCTATTGTGGTTTTAACCTATAGCCATAAGGGATTTTCCTTGTAATAGTCAAGGAGTGCACATGTGGTGAAACAATTTTGTATAAATGTACTTCAATAAACAACAATGTAAAACTTTTTATGTCAGATTTGTTGACACGAGGTTTTGTGGGAAAATGAAGCACATGTCCTATGAATCGAGTGATCTTCAACTCAAAATGTAATTTGGCCTTCCAAAAGCTCTAAATGGTTGGTGATGAATTTCTCCAAAGATGGCTAGTGAAGGTAATATAGAGTTAGTTATAGTGAAGGGAAATGGAGGCATTTCCCAGTGGTTGACAACTATCTACCTCAGGTGCCATCGCATCCCACAAAACCCACCTAGTGGTAATCCTAAGTTTTGTCCACTAAGATACCTTTCTGAAGTGCAGATAAGGGATTAAACCTCCAACATGCATAGGTCACAATTTAAAAGAGTTGGGTGGCTCAATCAACCAACATAAACAACCAGAACTCAACATTTGCACATTATAGCACGTCATCCTTATCTTGGTTTTTGTACATTTTCTATAAAAGGATTTGAAGCACCCTAGGACAACAACTATGTTTCAAAATGAGAAACGATTGGAGGGGTGTTATTTCGATGCCTAGCCCCACAATCCTAACTTAGACAACAATGATAGAATAAATAACAACTATTGAAGTAAATTCTAGACCTACTATTCTAAAATGAAATTGCTCTAAGAAATTGATTGCAATAGTAAGTGACTAAACACAAGAGTTCATTATTTTACCTAGTTATCTCTTTTAGGCAACTAGGAAATGAACAAATCAACAAGTGATGTGTGGTAATAAGATGACGTGTAAAGCTGTAGATTTAAGTGCTATATAAAACAAGGACCATCCATGTTGTAAGAACAAAGAAATATGATTATGCTCCAACTAACCAGGTTTAGCTTCTCCATTATTTTTATCAAAGAATGCATCCCTTTGTCCATTGGACATACCAAAGCAATGTACTCTACCCAATCATCAAGTGTATGGACCTTCAAAAACTTCAAAAATTACTCAACATCTAATATGATCTAAGAATTCAACAATGGAGGTGGAGACCACACCATTTTCCCCTTGAGAAGAGGAGGTTTGGGAATGGAGAATGAGGAGGTTGTGGGTTTGCTTGAAATCAACCCTTTTTCAACAATATTTTTGGAAGGTCGGACCTTAAGGTCCATCACCTCTTTATTTTTTTAGGAGGTATTTTCCACCACTCTATCCCATCCATCATCATTTCTTGTAAAAGAGCCCAATTGGGTTTGAGGTTGAGGAAAATGGTTTTCTTAAGTGGTTGGTGAATCAAGTTTAACCATGGTTAGGACTTTTTAATCCATTGTAATTGTTTCAGACGTTAATATGCCTCACAAGTTACTTTTCACACTTTACCTCTAATCTAGATATAAACAATTTCTTTCATGCATTTTAATAGAATAATCTTGAGATAATCTCTTGTTTGGTGTCGAGGGTTAAAATGCAGGTTATCTCATGGTATGTAAACTTCCCTATAACTATTGAGATATGGCCCCAAAAAATCTAGAACGACATTTACAAGCCTAGAAACTCCACCTAGATGGGACAATAGAGTTGCACATCATGCTCAACTAAGAAGTCTTTATCCCACATAGACATAACCACTAAGGTGTTATGGAAAATCCAAAGGCATCGAGAGATAACATCAACACAATGAGTTTCTTCTTTAAATGAAATAAAGAAAAACCCTTTTATCAAGTTATGGGTACTTATTTATGTCTCTCCCAAACTTCCTTAACCCAAACCTTAATAACATACTCAAGTGAAATCTAGTTGAAAAAAATCTCAAGGTTTGAGTGTCATGTGTGTTTATCATAAACACTAGAATATTAATATATATATAAAATGTCCATAGGAGTTTCTTTAGAAGGGATTTCATTACCTTGTGAAAGACCTTTGAAACAATTTTTTGTAGAGCCTTCCACTAAACCATGGTTGCAATAACTACCCTTGTGAATAACCATAGCAATTGTTGAGTTAGTAAAATCAACTTTGGGCCCATGTTCATCCATCTTAAGGCACTCTCAAGTCTTGTGACAAGTGTGAGCTAGCCCTTAGGGCTACTGCATGAAAACTAGGTTGTTAGAAAAGAAAGTTAAGGGAAAAAACTATTAGTAATAAAGACCAATACCACCAAACCATCAAACCTTAGTAGAATTAACTATTTAGTATATTGCATTTAGTACTCTACTAGCTTGATTAGTGGGTTTCAATAATAACAAACCAACATCACACCATATTAATATTTTAAAGTCGTGTTAGTTTGTAAATTTACATCATTTTGAAGATAGCTACTTTGTAGATGATATAAATATTCCTATATATAACCATCTCGTACGATCAAGTGCAATTATGAATGTTTTTTTACCCATTCATTCTATGTGTGTTGACCACTTCAGCATCATATAAATTATAAAGTGCATGGGAGATTAATGGTGTTCCTACAACAATCATTCAACCTATAAAATCCACCACATACACTAATGTGGATGCAATAGTTGTGCCTGTAAAAGAATTGGATTATTCTATAAATTTTCTCCATATATTCTTAGAGAGTCGACTATAGGATGCCAGCAAAATCAAGTTGGGTAAATTCAAATTCAAGCTAACCCTATATTTTCTCCATTAAAACTGATTACTGCTAAATAACAAATAAATAAACAAACACAATATGGATCGTTGCCTTCATAGTCAACTTTGTGTTCTTTAATGGATATTTCTATTATTATGAGTTGGTGCCGTGGTGTAGTTGGTTATCACGTCAGTCTAACACACTGAAGGTCTCCGGTTCAAGTCCGGGCGGCGCCATTGTCTTTTTATTTGCTGTTGCAGGCACTTTTTCTTCTGTTGCGATCACGCTTGCGTTTTTTCATAATATGGTTTCATGATAGAGCACTGTGAAAACAATGTCTGATTCCAAGAAAACTAGACTTGTCTCATTTTTTCAGAAAATGGTTTCACGATGATAGAGTACTGTGTGAGAACAAGGTCTGACTCAAGAGAACTAGACTTGTCAATATCATGGCACGTACTACCGGCTAGCTGCTATACTATCCGACCTGCCACTATATTTCGTCATTAGCTGGTGCCGTGGTGTAGTTAGTTTAACACACTGAAGGTCTCCGGTTCAAGTCCGGGCGGCTCCATTTTTTCTCATTTGCCATTGCAGCACTTTTTCTTCTCTGTTACAGGTAGGCTTGCATTTTTTCAGAACATGGTTTCATGATGGAGTACTGTGAAAACAAGGTCTGAATCCAAGAGAACTCTGCCCTGCCACTAGAATCTAAACAATAGATGATCACCTGCCAAGCCCTTCCATAACTTCCCCTATGTTTCCATCATATGTATTTCCTACACCCTTGACACTACATTTTCCAAATTCTCAAATTCTGAATCCGTTTATTTTACAAAAGAGACCACATGGATGCGTTAGGTGTCAAACTTATGGGCTTATACTCCACCAACTTCTTTTTGCATTCCCTGCTTATGAGGGATCATATTGTAGATATTGAGAAAACTTTTTTGCATTCCCTGCTTATGAGGGATCATATTGTAGATATTGAGAAAACACAGTATCACAGGAACAAGGAAACAACTGCAAAAACCAACAACCTTCTACAAAAGGAAACATTGATCTTATTGATCTGCTTGCTTATTACATTGAAGAGCTCATCTATTTATAATAGGCTGAGAGGAGACAACATTGATGAAGGTAGATGGAAGGTAGATGGATAACTCTCTCATGAAGTAATGAGACAAGTAGATGGATGGGCAATTTACCCACTCCAGCGATAAGTCAAAGAAGCACTTGGTGATTAAACAGCCAAAAAAGATTGTCATGGCCTACCTGTCCTAAGTAAACTTATACATCAACACCCCCCCATAAGTGCAACTTAGGGAAGTGAAAAAAGAACAAAATATATTGGTCATGGCTACTAGGCCTACTAAGGTACCCGATACAAACTCTCATAAGTGGAGAAAAGGAGAAAACCTGTAGGAAAAAACTCCTCCCCTAAAAAGAGAAAACAACATAAAAATGAAGGTAGGAGGTCTTAAGATAACCCCCCAGAGACAACTTCTTTGACCCCAAGCATCAATCGTAGTTGTAGAAAGCGAGGTGATGCCAAAGGTTAAGTGAAGATGTCAGTAACTTGTGCTTCAGTAGGCAAATACTCCAGGTTGAGAACACCATCTCGGATGAGTTGGCGAATGAAGTGCATGTGGATCTCAATGTGTTTGGTCCGTTGATGTTCCATTGGGTTGCGAGAAATGTGTATGGCACTCTGATTATCACACCAAAGAGTGGTGGAACGATCCTGCTGAATGCCAAACTCTGTAAGGAGTTGTCGAAGCCAAAGAACCTCCTGACTTGCAAGAACTGCAACACGATACTCAGCTTCCGCAGAGGATAAAGGAATTGCAGATTGCTTTTTACAAGACCATGTAATAGGTGCATAGCCAAGACAATAGACAAAGCTAGATGTGGACTTTCGATCATCAACCGAACCAGCCCAATCAAAGTCAATGAATCCCACAAGCTGAGAAGTGTCAGAAGAGTACTGAATACCAAAATTGGTTGTACCTTGAATGTACCTCAGAATGCGCTTTGCTGCCTTCCAATGACTCTCATGAGGATCTTGAGAGAACCGAGAGACAAATCCTACTGCAAAAGATATGTCAGGACGTGTATGAGTCAGATACAACAAACTCCCAATCAGTTGTCGATACAATGAAGGATTAACACATGGTGATGAGCAACTGACAGAAAGTGTGACTCCTGACTGAAATGGAGTAGGAGCAGGTTTACAATCAACCATGCGAAAGCGCTGAAGTAAATCGAGTGCATACTTCTGCTAAAAATGGAGATTCATTCAGAAGAGTGAAGAACCTGGAGACCAAGAAAATAATGCAGAAGCCCCAGATCTGTCATATCGAACTGTCCCATCAATGCTTGTTGAATACTTTGAATCATAGATGAAGAACTCCCCGTGAGAATTAAATCATCCACATACAGAACCAAAATCAAGAGATCAGTACCATGCTTCTGAGTGTAAACTGTAGGATCAAAATGACAACGATCAAACCCGGAAGAAATCATAAAAATATCCATCTTCTCATACCAAGCTCGAGGAGCTTGTTTGAGACCATAAAGAGAACGTCGAAGCCTATAAACAAGAGAAGAATCCTGCACAAAACCAGGGGGCTGCTCCATGTAGATTTTTTCATCTAAGTCACCATGTAGAAAAACGCTCTTTACATCCATCTGGTAGACTGACCATCCTTGGGAAGTAGCAAGTGAAAGAACAAGGCATATTGAATTCATCTTGGCAACAGGGCCAAAGGTCTCAGAGTAATCAATCCCTTCAACTTGTGAAAATCCCTTGGCCACAACACGTGCCTTATGCTTGTCAACAGAGCCATCTGCTGCATATTTGGTTCTATAGATCCATTTACAACGAACTAGCTTTCGTCCTTTTGGAAGAGAGACGAGATCCCATGTGTGATTCTTCATCAATGAAGAATACTCCTCTGTCATGGCAACATCCCACTCAGGTATGCCAACAGCGTCAGAAAATTGTTGTGGATCATTTGAGATAGTATGACTCAAGAAGGAGACACCTATTGTTTGTGATTGAATAGGGTAAGAGGTTGAGGCTGAATAGCTGAAATCAGTTGGCTCATAGCTATACCTGTCAGGCCTCTTTCTCTCACGAAAGCTCCTCCTGAGATGCAGTTCTTGATCAATTTGTTCATGTTCAGGATGCTCATGCTCCATTGTTGCAGGTGGTAGATTTTCTACTGGTTGATGTTGAACTTCAAAAAGTTCATTATCATCTTCTAAAGAAAATTTGTCAATATGTTCAACACAATTGTCTACATGACAATCTGAAGATGGAGAAGAATTTGATGTGGGGTTGAATCCTTTATCAAAACGGACAACTCGTCGAAAGAAGACTTCTTTAGTAATAGGTTCAAATAACCTATATGATTTTATGTCCTCACAATAACCAACAAATATCAATGGTTGGCTTTTCTTCTCCATAGCCTTGTGTTTTTCCACTGGTATTAAGGCCCATGCTGGACTGCCAAAAACTCTAAAAGCAGAGACATAAGGATTAACATGGCTCCAAGCTTCCTCTGGAGTCTTATGCAGTATTGCCCAATGAGGCATCCTATTTTGAATGTAGTTTGCACAGTTTACTGCTTCAGCCCAAAAGGAAGGTGCCATGTTCTTGGACTGAATCATACAACTTGCCATTTCTTTTAGTGTTATGTTCTTTCTTTCAGCAACACCATTTTGCTAAGGGTTGTAGGGAATAGTGAGCTGATGTTGAATGCCATGATCTCTACAAAAATATGTGAATCCTTGATTGACACACTCCTCCCCATTATCTGTGTGTAGTTTCTTGATAGAAATAGATGACTGCTTCTCAACAAAAGCCTTGAAGTTCTTAAAAGTAGCAAGGACCTCACTCTTGTACTTAAGAAAGTACACCCAAGAGCGACGTGAGAAGTCATCAATGAAGGTGAGTGCATACTTAGCCCCTGAAAATGAGCGAGTTGGAAATGACATGAGATCGCTATGTACCAACTTAAGAGATGGTGTAGCACACCATGCTTTTCCTTTAGGAAAATGATCTTGATGTTGTTTTTCAAGGACACAACCTGGACAAACTCCATCAGTACAAGAAACTTTAGGAAGACCAAGCACCAATTTTTGGGTGCTCAACTGCTGCAAATATCTGTAGTTGAGATGTCCAAATCTTTCATGCCAAAGCTTACTTAAAGCATCGCCATGTGCAACAAAAGAGGAACCTAAGGAAGACTCAAAAGAAGCAAACTTATACAATCGAGAACTATGATCTACTTTTCCAGATGCAACAACAATGTCTGGATTTTGTAGTTCTCGAATGATTACATCATTAGGAGAAAACTCTACTGTTTTCCCATTACCAGAATGACAAATCTGATATATAGAGAAAAGATTTACAGAGATGTCAGGAACAAGAAGAACATCATTAATGCACCCTTTATCTAACTGCACTTTGCCGGATCCAAGAACATCCAGCTGTGTAGAGTCTCCAATTGCAATCTGTGAAATGCTACATTCAGATGTAGAAGTCAACAACTCATGAGAATGAGTCATGTGGTGTGAAGCACCAGAATCAAGTATCCAACTACCTGAAGATGCATATAAAGCTTGAGCTGATAAAGCATGTCCTTTACTGGTAGAAGAAGGTTTTGGTATTGAAATCTTATGTTGTTTCATGTCTTCATTCAAAGCTTCAAGTTTCAACCAACACTTAGATTCTACATGCCCAAGTCTGCCACAAAAGCTACAAGTGTCATTTGACTTTTTCTTCTTTTCCTTGGAGGAAGACTCACTAGACTTGGAAGATGGAGGAAAAGGTTTTGTTTTCTGCCGAGGCTTGGTGATAAACTCACCAGCTGGAGCAAAATCTTTCTTCTGCTTATACCAAGTCTTGTGCTTAGTTTTGGTGGTATGAGCCACAAGAGCCTTATTGTTAGATCCAGAAAGAGCATCTGATTGAGTAAGCTTAGATTGTTCTATAGTAAGACGCTCACAGAAAAGCTCAAAGGAAGGCATTTTAAACTCACTTCCCAGTGCATCCATAGTAGAATAAAATGCAGAAGAAAATACATGATAAGGACCTTTTAGCTTGGATAAAATCAAGAAGGTGCACTCTTCATCTGATTTAGTTTTTCCGCACCCTTTTCGCTGATCCACTAGTAACCTGAATTTGGTGAGATAGTCTTCAACGGATGCATGCTCATCTGATACCAGTGATAACAACTCTGCTTCCAATTGTAGGGCTCAAAATTCATTGATTTTTCCAAATAAGGAATCCAACTTGTCCCAATTTGCTTTTGGAGTTTTACTATCAACTTTGTGGAACAACAAACTATCTGACACATGCAAACCGATGAGGCTCATGGCTTCATCAAGTTTATTTTGATAGGCGAACCTCTCGATTTCCTTGGTGAACACAGGTTGAGCCTCGACCAACATCTGCCCGAGCCCTTTTGATTGCAACAATTGTTGCATTTTAAGTTTCCATGTGTGATAGTTATTGGGAGTTAAGAGCTCAACAATCCTTAACTCCGCCATTTACAATAAAGAGTACAATAAAACACCAAATCTAGGTGTATTATCTCAAAAGAGAATGGAAACCTAGGCTTTAAACAAAGAGCTCTAAAAATATTTACAGAGTAAAATTTGGATAGAGGCAATGATATTTAAATGTTGCCAGGTTTGGAACAAAAATCAGTAGGCACAAAGAAGGCCAGAACAAGACAAAATATCGCTATCTTTTTTTCCGACAAACAAGGACTGAATAGAGCACTGGATCTGTAATGAAAGGATTTAGACTAGATTTTTAAATGCAAAAAAAAACAATTACAAAGAAAATCGGATTTAGAATAAACCCTCGATGTTGAACTCCAGTGATGATCAATGCTCGGAGGGCCAATCTGTTATAGCATTAACACCCGAAATTTTGAGATTTCCTTCCAATTTCGTGAGGCCACTGAGCATAGAGGGCCGTTGGATGAGCTATATGAGCTGGGCACTTTGTTGCTCCTTCGAATTCCTCTCGTAATTATGGATAGCGCCCACCAGATCGACGGACGAGCTGGACCTTTGTTGGACGAATTTGATCTTTGTAGGGCGTGAGATCTTCGAATTCAACGCCTAGCATTTTGGATAGACGACTGGGCGCGTTTCTGGATGAGTTGGGCGAGCTGATGCACCTTCGATTTCCGTCCAACGAAGCAAGGTATTTAGAAGGGGCCTACACTTGATCTGGACGTGAATTTCTATGCCACGGAGGGAATCAAAAAAGAATTCGCACCCAACAGTTTGTCAAATTCCCACTTGATGTGTGGAGAGCGATCTTCTTCTTGAGGGTTTGATGAACAAGAAAATTTAATAGATGCAGAAATATCACCCACGTGCCCTGTGACGGCTCTTCCACGATTCAATATGCAAKTCGAAAAATAGTTTCGTGGCTACAAACCTTGTCTGCTCTTCTTCTGTCTAGATCTAGAAATTGAATCATACAATAGTATGACCGAGGAGACAAAGGATTTTTTACATATCTATTGTCCCTAGAAGGCCAAGAACAACACTAAAAAAATTGCTYTTGGAATAATGATGGATGTGTTACTCTTGGGCATAGTATCACGAAGACTGGAAATGAATGGGTGATGGCAGTTCCACGTAAGAGAAAAAGCAATGCCTTACTAACACAAGAACTCGGATCTAAGGTGACTTCACAAAGCCCAAGATCACCTCAATCAATCCCACGCCCTGCCGCATGCGTATATCTCAAAACAAATATGAGAAGGGGTTCAAATACTAGAAGGGGTTTTGCAAAAAGCGCTCTGATACCATGTAGATATTGAGAGAACACAATATCACAGGCACAAGGAAACAACTGCAAAAACCAACAACCTTCTACAAAAAGAAACACTGATCTTATTGATCTGCTTGCTGATTACATTGAAGAGCTCCTCTATTTATAATAGGCTGAGAGGAGACAGCATTGATGAAGGTAGATGGAAGGTAGATGGATAACTCTCTCATGAAGTAATGAGACAAGTATATGGATGGGCAATTTACCCACTCCAGTGATAAGTCAAAGAAGCACATGGTGATTATCCATAAACAGCCAAAAAAGGATGACATGGCCTACCTATCCTAAGTAAACTTATACATCAACACATATGTTCCTGTGCACATTGAAAACCATGATCTGTATCTATCGATTTCAAGAACTCCATTTCATGATTCATCTACAACAATCTGAGAGGACTAACTTGCATCCAGAATGCAATTCTTGCAACTTCTTCATTAGTTCATCCTTTTTGTTTGCAGCAACAACAACTTTGATTTCTCCATAAGACATCACTGCTGCTGCCACTTAACAAATAAAAAACTTGTGTAATTTGGAAGAATTAGTTTGTTTTCCACCTCCAGGTGCTTCTTTCCATGCAATGCTTGAAATGGATGATTGTTGAAACTTTCCATCAAATCCATGTTTATTGAAGCTATTTCAATGTATCTTGCAAAAGGCAAAGTTGTGGTCATTGAAGGAAAATAAAATTTAAACATTCTTGCAATGTTCTAGATTTAGCAATCTAACGCAGACCCAAATCTCTACCTCCATGAAAAAACTTGATTAATGTATTGCTCAATTTTGTTGGCACTGTTGCCATAAAATACTGTGCCGAATGGGTTCTAGCAACATAGGGTTTTTCGTTTTGATTTCATTAGTCCTTCCCAACTTTCTACATATTCATTACCAATAAAAGCTTTTTCTGCAGGCCACTTACAAATAGAACTGAGAGTTTATTTTCTCAAGTTTCTTTTTCATGAACTGCCATCTCCTCATTTTTCTGCTTCTTTCCATGAGTTCCATTGCCATCAAATACTAGAGTTGAGAAAGCCTTTTTTGGAACATGTAGAAATTTAATTATCTTGAGGCCATTACCGGCAGTGGGTAGTTGCAATTGTTTTTTCAAATGCTGCTTATAGTAACTTACAACAGTCCTTTAGCTAAGTTGCCATATTTTGCTGGATGTTTCTATTCAGTCAAATCACCCAGAACTTGCACCTAGCCTCATCTGCACTAACTCCAGAGGTTTTGAACCCTAACACCCTAGTTGCTTGCCGCTAAACAGCACACCATTGGACAAGTTTTTATTTCTTAATCCTTTGGAACATGGTCAACAGAAGAATCTGAGATCTGTTGTCTCTTCAGATATCTTTGCCAATTTGTTATGTTTTCATGAGTTGAGCTCCATTGACTTGTGATAAGGGCCACACATTATTTCCCTGGTCGATTTTTGTTTTCATGTCCTTGTTAGGAGTTGTAATTGCGTTTAAAAATTAGTTAGTGAAACAGTTTTTTACAGGTACTCCCATTCAAAAACGGTAAAACTGCCAATTTTATAGTATTTATATAATTAATATGAAATCAATAAGCAACGTTCATTTTCAAACTTCCGGGTGTTCTTTCTTCTTTATTACCTTCATGGTATCAGAGCGTCAGGTTGGGCAGAGTCTGTTGTTGTGTGTGCCCACTCCCAAATCTTGAAGAATACCTATTGAACGTTGTTCACTGTGTGAATACCTTGGTATTCACTATGCCTATGTACTAAGGTTGTTGTTTGTAAGGCTGCGCAAGGCTGCTATTCATTGTGCCTGCGACTGTTCCTGCTTAAAGCTCTTTAATTCTCATCAAACATGTTGAATATTGTTTGATTTTTCAAAGATTTTTCATTGATTTGTTGCCCAACTATCTTGCTGTTTTTTATCAACCTATTTGGAGTTTGGTTGTTTGCCATTTGAAAAGTGATTTTTAAAAAATATACCCTTGGGGTTTTGGAGTTATATTTAATTGTGGTTGGTATTTTGGAATTAGAAAAATAATTTCTAGTTCTTGGTCAATTCAAACACCAACTTTAGTTGGTTCCAATTATGATTTTTGGAGTGAGAAGGTGAAAGCCATTTTGCAAGGTCAGGGATGTTGGGATTGTGTTGAAATAGGGTTCACAGAACCTAATGCAAATGTTGTTGCAATTATGATTGTTGTTCAAAGAAAAACATTAGAAGAACTTAAGCAAAAATATGGAAAAGCCAAATCATATATTTTAGTTTCATTAGATGATTTTATATTTCCTAAAATTATTGGTGCCAATATTGCTAAAGAAGCATGGGATATTCTTAAGTTGGCTTATAAGAGTAATGAAAAAGTGAAAATGGTGAGACTTCAAACCCTTAGAGCTCAATTTGAAACCTTCAAGATGAGTGAATCAGAAAGTGTTGATCAATTTATGACTAAAGTTATGGGTATTATGAATCGACTTAGGATTAATGGCGAAAAAGAACTCACAGACTAAAGAGTTGTTGAAAAAGTTATAAGAAGTTTACCTAAGAAATTTGAAATAGTAGTTATTTTTCTTCTTGAGTTGAAAGATCTAACTAAATTTTCTATAGAAGAATTGACTAGTTTGTTGTTATCTCATGAAGCAAGGATGACCTTGGATCTTGGTACTTTAGAACATGCATTTCAGACTAAGGTGTCCATGGACAGAGGCAATGACAGAGGCTTTCATGGACGTGGTCGAGGACGTGATAGAGGACGTTCTCAAACAAGAGATAAACTTGAACAAACAAAAGACAAGTCAAAGCAGTCAAGATTGTCTTCA
Source organism: Picea engelmannii (assembly GCA_009831015.1). Lineage (NCBI taxonomy): Eukaryota > Viridiplantae > Streptophyta > Pinopsida > Pinales > Pinaceae > Picea > Picea engelmannii. Next base: position 874,196 of record ML779005.1, on the reverse strand, counting down.
CAAGATCATGGCCACAGATGGACAAATAAATCATAAATTCAATGTCGTTATTGTAAAAAGTTGGGTCACCATATATCTGAATGTCGTAAGTTGCAGTATAAAAATAGAGCTAATGTCACAGAAAGTGAAACATCTGATACTTTGTTTCTTTCATGTCAAGTATCTCAGCAAGTTCTTGACAAGAATGTTTGGTTGCTAGATAGTGGATGTAGCAATCATATGACTGGTCATAATGATTTACTTTCTAATCTTGATGCATCTCTTATTACTACAATTAGTTTGGGTGATGATCATTCGGTCAAAGCTTCAGGAAAAGGTGTTGTGCCAGTTTTAACAAAGCATGGTGAAGTAAAAAATATTCTTGATGTTTACTATGTACCAAATATCAAACACAATTTGTTGAGTGTAGGGCAATTAATGGTGCATAGTTATGATGTCACTTTCCACAATAACACTTGCACAATTCTTAATCAAACTAAAGACTTGTTACAAAAGTCTGTATGAAAAAGAACAGATTGTTTCCATTAGAAATGATAGATTCTAGTAAGTGGGAAGATGTATGCATGTAATATTTCTAATGTGAATGAAACTAAGTTATGGCATTATCGTTATGGTCATTTACTAGTCAAAAGTATGAGTTTGTTACAAAGACAGTCTATGGTGAAAGGATTGCCTCCTTCGATTAATCAGATTCCTTCTTGTGAAAGTTTCATAGTAGAAAAACACCAGCGAGATAGTTTTCCATCATCCTCTTATAGAGCCAAAGAGTGCATAGAGTTAGTTCACACATATTTATGTGGACCTATGCAAAATCAGTTGATTGGTAGAAGTTTTTATTTTCTGACATTTATTGATGATTTTAACAAGAAAGTTTGAGTTTATTTTCTCAAACACAAATCTGAGACTTTCACTCAATTCAAATAATTCAAGGCTGAAGCAGAGAAACAAAGTGGTAAATTTGTCAAAGTTTTGAGATCTGATGGAGGAGGTGAATATGACTCAAGAGAGTTTGTTGATTTTGTAAACATCATGGTATTAAAAAGCAAACGAATACCATATATACTCCACAACAAAATAGAGTGGTAGAAAGAAAGGATTGGACCATCATGAACATGGCCAGGAGTTTACTTACAGCAAGAAAATTGTTCAAAGATTATTGGGCTAAAGCAGTTGCATGTTCAGTTTACATACTTAACAGATCACCAACTTCCAGTGTTCAAGGTAAAGTACCTGAAGAACAATGGAGTGGATCAAAGGTAAATGTTTCTCATTTCAAAAATTTTGGTTGTGTTGCTTTTGCTCATGTTCTTGAAGAGCTAAGAAAGAAACTTGATGATAGAAGTGAGAAGTACATTTTTATTGTCTATAGTGAACAGTCGAAAGCATACATATTATATAATCATGTTACTAAGAAATTTCTAGTAAGTAGAGATGTTAAATTTATGGAAGATAAATCATGGGATGAAACGGAAAACAATACTTCTCACAATCCTTCTCTTGAGTTAGATGAACATCAAGCACCTACAAAGTTAGATGAACATCAAGAACCGATAACACGCCTTCCAAGATTGCAAGTTCAAAATGAAAGTAGTTCTTCATCTCATAATGATTCTTCATCTCATAGTGATTCAGATTTTGACCATAATCATCAAAGAATGAGAAGTTTGCGTGATATATATGACCAAGATGATAATGTAGTACAGTTTTCATTTTTCTCATCTCAGCCTACTTGTTTTGATGAAGCTGCAAAGAAAAAAGAATGGGTAGATGCAATGAATAATGAAATAAAAGTTATTGAAAGAAACAATACATGGGATTTAGTTGATCTACCTACAGATAACAATGTCATAAGTGTCAAATGGGTTTATAAAACTAAATTGAATGAAAAAAGTGAGATTGAGAAACACAAAGCAAGGTTGGTTGCCCGAGGTTTTTCACAACAACCTGGCATTGATTATGGTGAAACTTTCGCACCTATAGCAAGATTAGATATTGTTCGATTTGTTTTGGCCATTGTAGCACAAAACAAGTGGCCTATTTATCAAATGGATGTCAAGTCTGCCTTCTTGAATGGAATATAAATGAAGAAGTGTATGTCCATCAACCACATGGTTTTGAAGTTAAAACACAAGAGCATTGAGTGTACAAATTAAAGAAAGCCTTGTGCGGTTTGAAGCAAGCTCCGCAAGCTTGGTATAGTAGAATTGATAATTATTTACTCAAAGATGGTTTCAGTAGGAGCAAAAATGAGTCTACTTTGTATATCAAGGTAAATCAACAAGGTAATATTCTCATCCTATGTCTTTATAATGACGACATGATCTACACAAGAAACATGATGTTAGATGCATTTAGATCAGCCATGAAAAATGAGTTTCAAATGACAGATCTTGGATTAATGAAGTATTTCTTAGGCATTGAAGTAGAAAAATTTGATCATGGTATATTTATTAGTCAACAGAAATATGCTGCTAAAATTTTGAAAAAGTTTGAGATGGAAAAGTGTAAGCCTACTGGCACTCCTATTGCTCTTGGCACTAAATTAAGCAAGGAAGATTTGGATCAGTAATAAGTTCCACATTGTATAAACAACTTGTTGGTAGTCTTATGTATCTTACTACTACAAGACCTGACATAACATATGCAACAAGTTACATTTCCAGGTTTATGGAATCTCCTAAGGATTCTCATTGGAAAGTTGGTAAGAGGATCTTAAGATACATTGTAGGTACAACCATTTATGGTTTGTGGTACACAGTTTCAGCATACAGTATGCTTACAGGTTATATCGACAATGATTAATTTGGAAAGAATTTGATTTCATGGGCATCTAAGAAGCAACCCATAGTTTCTATCTCTTCTGCAAAAGCGAAATATGTAGCGGCAACAACAATAACATGCCATGCAGTTTGGCTTAAAAGGATTTTGATGGATTTTGGATATACGAAAAAAGAACCTATTTCATTTTTTTGTGACAATAACTCTGCCATTTCCTTGTCGAAGAATAATGTGTTTCATCAGAAAAGCAAACACATTGATACTTGATTTCATTTCATTCGTGAACTCGTAAAAAATGGTGACATTTTCCTCAAATTTTGTGGTTCTAAAGATCAACTAGCTGATATCTTCACTAAACCTTTGGGAAGAGATGTTTTTCAATTTCAACGTCAAATTTTAGGCATTATTAATAATGTAATCCTCGAGATTAAGAGGGAGTGTTAGGAGTTGTAATTGCATTAAACAAATTAGTTAGTGAAATAGTTTTTTACAATTACTCCCGTTCAGAAACGGTAAAGCTGTCAATTTTATAGTATTTATATAATTAATATGAAATCAATAAGCAACGCTCATTCTCAAACTTTTGGGTGTTCTTCCTTCTTTATCTTCTTTATTACTTTCATTCCTAACGTACCAGGCTACTAGTTTCCTCTTCATTCATTGCTCTTATATTTGAATGTGTATTTAATTTGACAGAACCATATTTTTTGACAATAGAGTCTTAAGTCTTGGTTGGAGTAAAGCGAGAACATATTTCTTGGAATTTTCCTGCACTAGATTGTTTGACAAACACATCCCTCACTATTGCATAAGGAAAAATTATTTCTGGTCCTATCCTTTTTTGCTCCCCTGGTTTTCACTCTTTTGATGAGAAAAATTGCATACATCATGCTCTAAGGAAGTTTTGGTTGGTCCACAGGTATGTTTTTTCATCATTAATTTCTATATCAATTCTTAATTTCCCTTCTATTGTGGTTATTTGCTGACACAAGCTTAGACATAGATCCCTTTAACTCTACATTGACAGTGTCCTTTGGCTCTATGCCCCTTTCTCCATCTTGGAACCTCCTTTTCTATTTTTTTCTTCGGTTGTTTCACCTAGAACTTAATAAAATAAGAGTCACCCACTGATATTACTTTGGTATCTTTGGAAATATAATAAAAAAAAGACTGAAAACCCATATTTTCATCAGATTCTTCTTCTGGCTCAGGTTTCCTTCCTCTTCTTTTGGAGCATCTACAACAGGAAACACTTTTGTAGAACTAGCAACTGGGGCAGCAACAACTGCAAACTTGCAGGGATCCTTAACTTTCTCAACTTGTGGGAAAGAATAATACCCTTAACTTTCTCAGCTTGTGTGAAAGAATACTAAGTTGCAATAGCAATAGTTATAACATTCTTATAACCATTGATCATAGCATGTGGAGCAGATGCTAATGTGTGGTCATTGATTGCCAGAGAAAGAGTTGTCACAAAAGAAATACTAACAACAAGATTCTTTATTAATCATCCTCTATAGGAACAAGAGCTTTGGGATCAAATATCAATCCATCATTACCTCCATTTAGCGACGAATACAAGGGCCTTTGCCTCCACTAGAAAATTATCTTGAGTTTTGTCTCAATCAACGTTTTGAATGCTTTTGTACACCAGATTTCTCACTGAGTTTGGGCGTATTTGTAGAGGTTTTAGCAGAATTATAGAATATTGCACTTCTCTATTACAGTGCATTCACTAACCTCAATGGAAGAAATACAATAGCATTCTCAATCAAGATTGGCTTCAGGTATGGTCTACCGATGAACAATATACAACCTGTTACCTGCTGCAGGTGGTATATACACTGTCGGGTGGTATATACACCGTCGGATCACCTTGGTATATATGCCGAGATATATCCGAATATGTATATATCATATGTTGCAACATTCAATGCTGAGCAACAGGTTGTATATTGCTCGCCATGGTCTACCACATGCCCCTCTAGTACAACTAAAACTATTGATACAATCAGTCCTTGGCTCTACTAAATAGACTGTCCAAGTGGAGTATATGGTGTGACTAAGATAGTTGGCACAAATAATTGCGTTTAATTGACGTTGATAGTTTCACTGCCTTTTGATTTGTCAATGTCATATAGTTTTCAGTATTAAAAGATAACTTGTTCTTGATGATGGGTGGAGTGTCCACTTAAAATTTTGACATATTAAATTTTTTATACACATTGTTTAAACACAATTTATCTCCAAAGAACTCAAGCAACATTATATATTTTCCAGTATTAAAAGATAACTTGTTCCTGATGATGGGTGGAGTGTCCACTTAAAATGTTGACTTTTCAAAAATTTTATACACATTGTTTATACACAGTTTATCTCCAAAGAACTCAAGCAACATTATGACTAGATGTGAAAAACTACACACTCATATACTGAAAAATTGCTAATAGACATGAGGAATTCACACACCTGAGTATGCCCAAAATGAAGCCTCATCCAACTCTGGGACAGTCAGAGTCACATTAAGCAATCTTATGACAGTACAAATGTCACATTTTTGATACATAAAAAACAACCTCAATCAAATAACAAGATATAAATTAAAATAACACCAAAATAACATATAGTGGACATAATAACAACTTGAGTCAGAAGTGAAGCTATCCCCAACAGAGGAGGTCACGAGTTTGAATCTCTTGTTCCCCTTGGGATTAGGCCTGAAAGTAATCAGGACCAGCCGAAAAAAAAATAACAAATCCCACCTAATTATAAAATACCCAGAAAAACCAACTTCACTACTGTAGCTCGCATCTGATGCAGGTCTCCATTGCTAGAAACCATTAATACATACCTATTGCTTTGGGATAGTGCTCCATGCATTTTTTATATTCAAGAATTTGAACTAAGAGATATAAGATTTTCAGTTGGGAAGCAGAGGCACCCATATATTGCAGCGGTAGTGGGAGGCGACAACCAAAGGAGCCCATTTGGCTGGGACAAAATTTTTGACTTAAGAGATACATATTCTCTAACTGAAAGTTGAAACCAAAGAAGGAAATTTCAAATCTTTTTAAAGAACAAAATGTGTCATTTAGGGGAGTGGAGAAAGGTGGGAGAGATTTGTCCTCTCAAGGAGCAATGATTTAATTAGTATGTAAACATTCATTTTCACTTCAATTTAAAACTACAAATACAATCTAAATGAAATGTTGAAATTTTTAATGTTTACTCACACTCTAAATCAATAATTATTATTAAATTTGGAAAACCATGAATCCACAATTATTCTATCTAAAACCTTGGGAGTTCTTTTTCTATGAACATAAAAGTTAGTCGTTACTCTAAGTAGTGAGATTTGCTTATTCTGCAATAAGATGTTAATTAGTTTTCAATTTAAAAAAAAAAAAAATGTTTCTTCAACTTATCACCTTTTAACTTATTCATTTCACCACTAATTTACAAATTATGATTTTCTTATGAAAAGGATGGTCTTCTAATTAGCTTCATTATTTTTCCAAGGCTGATGTTATCAATGTAAGATCCAATATCTCTACCTTGCTATTCTAGTAGTTAATACATGGGTGCTTAAGGTTAGAAGTAAAGTTGTTATATAGAGTTTATGGTATCAAACTTTATATCTTATATTAGTATAGTTGGAAACAAAAACTTACAAATATATTATGTGTTTTGTTTGGTATTATTAAAGAAAATATGTTTTAATTAAGAGATGGCTCATGAATATAAAATTACAAATCTAGACATTAATTTTAGACAGCTCAACTCGTTAAGGTGTGGGTTTAGTTTGCTAGACAACCCAAAACTGTTCTCCAAAGCCTAATTAATGTATAATCAAACTAATAAACCAAAACCAAAGTAATGAATATCTTTCAAAAATTATTTTTAAAATCTATCATAATCTTAAAAACTTAATGCCAAGCCTTCTCAAAAATAAAATTCACATCCAAAACAAGAATAAGAATAGGCTTTAAAAATATAAATTCAGTCCCCGAGGTGTAGGACAGTCGGTGACGGAGTGTGTTGTTAAGCCACTCCGTGTTGAAAAGTCATCGGTTCGAAACCTGCAAGGACAACAAATCCAACCATGTTAAGGGTTGGTGTGGCTCAGGCCGGGTGCAATCCCCGGGTGATTTTGACGGCTTAGATGCCCCTGAGTCACGGTTTCTCAAGCCAAAGGTTAATCCCGATGCCAAGAAAGTTCGGACCAATTAACAAACAAAAAAAAAAATAATCTTTAAAAATAAACTACTTCCATTAAAAAGGTTAATCATCATTTTTTCTATAATAAAAAATCTTTAAGATATGTCATAACTTCACCTTCTCAATAAGAATTTAGATTTTCAATGCACAAAGATGATGAACAAAACATGAAAATAGCCACCATAAAACCAAATTTAAATTTATGTAACCATTTTTAAAATAAAAGCATAAAATCTTAATTTTGGATTTGTCATGCTTCAATTAGGATCAAATCTCTAAAGATACAAACTATTCCTCATATCATTTATGTGTCTGTCATTTATATATCTATACATATTTTTATGTGCAATATATAGAAAAAATGATAATTAGTTATACAGAAGGCACATAAAAATAATGATAATTGATTATATGCATAAAAATAGTGATTTAAAATTTAACAATAAAAATAATATATTGATATAATATTTCTTATTATACATCTTCATATATATTATATTTTTAATTATTATACAATAAAAATATTATATATATATATATATATATATATATATATATATATATATATATATATATAACTAACGTTACATGTAGATTGTGGATTATAGATTCACTTCTTAATGTAATTAGTAACACAAATATATAAAGAATAAAAACCTAAAAGTATAATATTATAGAATAAAATCATTATGAAAAAAAATATAATAATATAGAGTAAAATCAGTGTGGAAAATAATAAATATCATAAACACAAACTTAACTTAATGTTATCATTATTAAAATATAAATTAGATAACAAAAATTAAAAAGAACTTGATGTTATTATTATTAAATTATAAATTAGATTATAAAAATCATGAAAAAAATATAATAATATAGAGTAAAATCATTGTGGAAAATAATAAATATCATAAGCATAAACTTAACTTAATGTTATCATTATTAGATTATAAATTAGATAACAAAAATTAAAAAGAACTTAATGTTATTATTATTAAATTATAAAAACTAAAGAGACTACATCATTGCATTGAAGTAACGTTTATTTATTCAACAACATATCACTGAAAAAAAAGAAACATAACTACCAAGGCATCGAGATGTCCAACTCCCATGTATATTGAGATTCAAGTATGACATCACCAACTCCCATGTGTATTGAGATTAAGTATGATATCATTGTATTAAGTAACAATTATTTATTTATAGAGTAATATTGTAAAAAATATATAATTGCCAAGGTATTGGGATGTTTTACTATGTCAATTATATCAATTGATTGAGATTCTAATTTAGTAAAATTGAAAGAATAAATCAGGAAAAATTAAAAATGAAATAGTTTATGAAAAATGAAAAAAATAAGTTATTTGTTATTTCAATTTTTTTACATTTCAAAATTGATATTAGAATTTTGAACCAAAATTCTTTATAAATTTATTTAAATTTGTAATATAATATGATTCTTATGAAAACTTATATGTATGTTAAAAGAGTTTATGTAATAAAGGTTAGATATGGTGTTTAGACACTATACCAAATAAAGGTTAGTTAAGAGAATCTAGCTTATGTTTGCATAAGAAGAATTTGTAAAAATTATGATTAATTATGTTGTAAGAATTTTGAAAACATTTAAACTTTAAAATTATGATTAATTATGTAGTAAGAATTTTGAAAACATTTAATTAATATATAGAATAATCATTCATATTAAAAAAAAGTGGCTTCATTTAATATTAAAAAGGAAAAGTTGTTTCATGTAGTCAAGATTACCTACAATGCCACACTATTGGGTCAATCATGAAACTTCATTCGATTGTTTGATACAAGTCACCAAACATCAAATTAGATCAAATTTCAAACCCATTATAAATTTAAACAAAAAAAAAAAAACATTTATAAATAAAATTTGCATAATATTGAATGTCCAAAAAAAAGACGGTCATGGATGACTAAAGCCAAATCCCTAGCTAAAAGCCTTACCACTCATCATAGTGGCACAAAACACCCAGCATGAAAGTGTCAGAGAGAAGATATAACAAGGTGTATGACAACAAAGATGATAACTAAGGGAGGTAAGGATTAAATGCATGTCCCATCACCTGAATGGCCTTCCTCTGCGAATATCACAAAGATCGATCCCCCAGTATGCAACCATCCATTAAGACATTGTGTTGATCCTATAATGTGTGAATGATGACCATAACTCTGGTCGAATCTTGCCGAAGATGTGAATTGATAGAAGTCATGTGTGCTTGGGAATCATCATCTGCCTCATCTAGATCCCTATCATATTATGCATTAGCTGGTGGTACTTCAAATTAACACCATGCAAAGGTCCACTTACCAATCATTGGACCTCTACATGGTAGATATTGCTTTCCAAACCCCATTTCATTTGACATAAATATATGATGGTTAGGGAGGATATAACACCATGAGTTGCGCCTACTTGAGGAAAAGAGGAGGTGAGAGAATTGCAGTGCAACTTTGGTTGAATTGGCATGCTGAAATGTGTTATCAAATACTAGATGATCTTATTTTCCTCCTTTTTCTTTTATGCGTTGACCTAGAATATTTATAAACGTTATCCTTTATTTTATGCATTTTTAGTTGAACCTCAATTTGTTTATCTTTGTGACCATAACCATTATGCATTGCCTACTTCATTGGTGCGTTGGAAAATTCATCTTCTTTTCTTTTCATGACTAAGCCAATTAATGGCAATCATTTTCATCTTATTAGTCCCTGCCATGGGACTATAGCAATGGGTTTGCATTTTTTTATTTTTTTTACTGGGGGAATCGACAACTCGCAGTTCTCGTACTCGCGTGACATAGGGTCGATCCCCGTCAGCTACCACTATAACCCCAGGTGCAACCACCCAGCCCGCAAGAATGGTGCACGAGTAAATCCGGGTGAGAATCGAACATGAGACTTCATTTTACAAATTTCCTTCCATTTACACGACACTTGCCAATTCGTCTACACCCATGCGGGCTGCAATGGGTTTTCTTTTGACGTGACATTGATTTGACATTAATATGCCTTTTACCATAAATTTGTGTATGCAATGTAATGTTTAACATAGGAAAACAAATATATATTTTTGGATATAATAAAAATATTTTTGTTTCTCGTTTCTAATTGGTTGATAGAATTGAAGTGTTATTTCTCCCTTCACGTCTTTCAATATGTAAAATTAATTACATAATCAATGAATTTCACCAATCACCACATCTAAATATAAAAAGTTGTATTATGTATTTATTATTATACATTATTATATTGATATTATATTTATTATATAATATATTATTTATTATTATATTTATAATATATTTATTATATTTACATTATATTTATGAATATTATAGTTCCATTCAGCTTACAGTTCATTATACATTTTGAATAACAAACAACCCTCAATTATTATCTTTTGACAAAAAATATTCATTACTTGTGCATTTAGTTATATTAAGTTTCATTGTTCAACATGTATTTCCCAACTAACTCGGCAGGGACTGCATTGCCATGCAACCCTTGTTGTATATAGAATTAGATTTGTATTGACTAGGAATTAATTTCCGTTGACTTATTTTAATATTGGTAATTTCACCAAAGTTTTAACAAAACATGATATTTAGATTATTTAAAAAAAAATATTGATTTTTTATTGGACATACATATTGATGTCTTATTTTCGTGAAGACGATATTTTCATTGAAAATGCAACTCTCATGTACTTATCTCTTAGATCAACACAAATCTTCTCAACCTCTGGTAAAGGCGACAAACCAAGGTAGCAGTGCTCGAAGCATCTCTGGCAAAGGCGATAGACTGAGGTTGCAGCACTCAAAGCATCTACAACATGCAAGCAGAGGTGGTAGACCCTAGCAAAGGTAGCAAACCATGGCAAAGGTAGCAACCCTTGAGGTATTTGCAACATGCAAGTACCAATATATCTAAAGTGTCATGGTACAGAGAATTGGACTGCCTGGGAATTCAATTTTACAACAAATTCACTTCAATGTCGAGTTTAATCCATAACCACAACACAAATTGTAGTTGAAGGTACGAAGGAGTAGAAGTTTTATGCATACTTACATATGATAATTTTTTAATTTTTTCTTGGTTGTTATGGTATTTGATTAGCTTCTTCCTGGTTCCATTTTAGAATGTCTATATTTGTTGATCCTTCCTGAAATTTTTTCTTAATTGTATTGATGATTCATATTTTGGTCCTGCCCTAGCTATGACTGCCCATCAACTGTAGTTTGTGCAGTGGGTTCTTGCTTTCTCTTTGTGTAAAGCAATGGGAATTCTATAAAAAAAAAAATTGGGTGGAAAAGAAACACAATTATGAGATACTTAGCATTATTGAAGAGGAGCTTGATTGGAGCCATGAATACACTGGTGGCAATGAGTCACAATTTCAAACAAGAAGCTAGATTGTTGGGTTTAGATTCCAAGTTTGAGAGGAGTTTATTGATTCCATTTAGTGAAGTTAAAGTAATCTATGGGTGATGAGAATGATTTTTCCTTGTTGGGTTAGAATGCAGGTCCAAGAGAATTTTTTTATTCCATCTTTTTTTTGGTTTACTTCCATGAATATGATATTTTTCATCTTCCTATTTGGGTTAGGTGCATGTGATGGTTTATCGATTTGGATCATTTAATTTCTCTACAGAGACTTTGAAAGGGATGACCCTGGGTTTACAAGGTACCCACTCCACACCATGCTCGACATTCAGTGCCCCCTTCATTGATTTCTGGAAGTTGGACCAATAGGAAGGATGTCAACCATCTATAGAAAACTAACAGAACAGGATCAATTGTTCACAACAAGCAAGGTGATAAAGAGAATTAATTATATGCTAGTTTGTTGATGTATGCCAACGTCAGTCAGTCACGTAATTGTAATAAAGCATTTGTCGGTCTAAATAAGAAAGGTGATGTCTAAAATAATTGATAGTCAGATTGTGTCAGTAATTGTTGCGGGAAATTTCTCTTGCCAGTCTGAATGTGTAGAGAATCGAAGAAAAAATAAAAGCGGAAATTACCATTATAATGAGTCTCCTTGAATTATTAAAGGGGACATCTTTCTCTAATTCATTTGATGAAATTTTTTTGAATCTCGTCTCTCTTTGTCTGTGCGTACTCTTTTTTGTGTGTGTGATTGTTTGAGAGCACTGTGCACCAAAGGAACTGGTGCACATCTATATTTTGTTAGCGTTTAGAGTGCTGCGTGGGAGTTTTGTGAAGGCCATGTGCATTGGTTAAACCAATGCACCCTCCTCCTTTTCTATTCTTTTAATTCGTTGTTTGGGGCGTCTTGGAGAATACTGTGAATTGGGGAAGGAATGCACATCTCTCCCTCCTGGTAGAAGCACTGGAAATTGAGTGTGTTTTGCATTAAGAATTGGTGTGCTCTCCATAGTGCGACTTGGGGAAGAATAACGCATCTCTTCCTCCTTGTAGAAACGCTGGAAAATGAGTGTGTTTTCTTTAAGAACTGTTGCGCCCTCTGTTAAAAGTGATTCGCCTCTACTGAGTGTTCCCTTCATTCAGATCAATTGGTATTAGAGTGTGTCCCTTCCTTGGGGAGGTTTTTCACACAAAGAATAAGGAGAAGACCGAGTTTCATCCACCCAAAAAAAAATGGGATCTTCAGTTATTTCCTCACACTCTTGATCAAAGTGTCATAATCACCCTTCTCATGGTTCTTCTGCACCATTTGCATTGGTGCATCAATATGCCCTTCTCAGGGTTCATCTCACACCCTCCTTAGGGTCTCTTCCGTGTTTGCAAACCATGCCACCGTGAAGAGAAGTCTCCAGTGAGGAGTCCAACACAGCCACATCAACTCCAATTGAAGATTTGGCGTTGGCTCTCCATGAACTAATTCGACTCCAACAACTCTGAACTCCAACAACCATGCAGTTGGACACCCTTTTTTAGTTACCTAAGTTTGTTGACCAAATGAATGGAAACACAGTCGATTCCTGGATTCGTAGCCTCTCCACATACTTCAAGACTTCACCCGAGATGGAAGAATCCACCAAATTGTAGATCACTAGCCTCCAACTTAAAGGAATAGCACAAACTTGGTGGGACACATAATTGGAAAGGTATGAATTGATCATGGAGCTTGGTACACCACCTGCTCCGACAAATGACAGTATTGATTCTTGGGATGCATTCTATCGCGCATTGCGGGAATGCTTCTACCCTCAAGGCTATCTTCATAATCTTCTTTCCAAGTGGTTGCAACTCTGCCAACTTGTGACTCAATCAATTCAAGGATACATCGAAGTCTTCTGCAAGTTGCGCATCCAGCTCCATCTCAGCGAGCCAGACGAGGTATTAATAATTAAGTTTAATTCAGGTCTCTTGTTACCTCTCTATCGAGAGGTAGATATTTTTTACAGTTCCTCTCTGGACAAGGCATTCTTATGGGCCTTGGTCGTAGAACGTAAGGTATCCCTTCAAGCCCAATATCCACCAAATCGAACCCAATATGCCAACCCACGTCCTTCTCAACCTCAACCTTACCCTTCTTCCTCGTCGGTGCCCACAATGACGGTTTGGTGTAATTTTCACAAGACCAACTCACACAACTCTGTCGATTGTCGAACCATAAAAAATAGCCGCCCTCACCAAACCTTGGTTGCAGAGGTCACACCTGTTGATTTTCCCAAACAACCATAAGCCATCTCTCTCACCAACCCCACCGAAGTTGACCCATCCCTCATTCTCATGACTACACCTGAACCAGGTCATACTAACGTTCCCATCTTTACTCATAACTGCCAAATTAAACATGAACTTGCAGCTCTCATTCTAGACAATGGCAACCAAAAGAATCTAGTCTCCCAAGACCTATTCCAACATCTGCAACTTCCCACAACCCCCCACCCGGATCCCTATCAACTTGGTTGGGTACAAAAGGGAGGGCCCTGCATCACTATCACCCGGTGTTGTGTAATAAATTTTTCCATTGGCCCCTTCCGCGACACCGTGTTATGCGATGTATCACCTTTAGACTATGTTGAAATCTTGCTGGGTCTCCCATACCAACAAGATCGACAAGTTGTGTACCATGCCAAATCCCATCTGTACAATCTTCAACATGAAGGACACACCTATGTGCTTACTTCAACGCCACATACTCCCCCCCCACCCGCCACATCCTGGAAAAGAAGAAACTAACCATGTCATTCACCATAGAGACGTTTATCTATGTTTGGCCTGCCATGTTCAACCCGAGAACCTCATAAATATGACACCTCCCACCGTACTCCCTCTCCTCCCGAAATTTTCCAACATCTCTCAGTCTCCCACCCTCTCGAGCCCTTTCTCAATCCATCGATATCATTCATGATGCATCATTACCCAATGCCCCATCATCTCGACCGATTACCCAAGACATTATCGAATGTTGTCTAATTATCGATTACCATGCCCTCACCCAAGCCGCAATTAAATATCACTATCCCTTACCCTAGATTGCCTCTTAGTTTTCTATTGGAGTGATGTGTAAACAAGGAGGTCACTCGGTGACTTACCACTCCGAGACCATGTCCCCAGCCAAATTCAATAACCGCCACTACACCAAATAATTCTACCTACTGATGCAGGCTTTGCAAAAGTGGCACCTTTACAACAGGGCCACACACTATTCAACTGGTTTCTCACCTTTCAAGGTCTATCTTGGCTTTCAGTCTCTAGCGCCCAAAGTGATGCCTCTCATTTTGTCTCCATCGGGAGTAGCACAACAATACCGAGAACAATTGGCTGACCATATCAATGTTCATAAGTTATCACAACAACACACTCCAGTTTAGGGATGATTTTAGGGGATAAATTTCGCTCATGGGCTAATTTTCCATGGTTTTTCCCAAAAAAAGATTCGCTATTGTAAAAATGATTCGCCCAAATTCTATAGGATAAAATTATTTTAACTTAAAAATCGCCAAAATTTTATACAAACTATATAAAATCCTTAGAAATTTGAATATTTTTATAAAAATGTCGCCAAACATTTATAGTTGGAATATGAAGGATTAGTAAGATTCGCTAAGGTTTCTACATTTTAAAATAAATTTCCATCCTTAAAATCATCCCTGCTCCAGTTGCAATTTCCTTGCAAGTAATACCAAATTGTTCCAAGAAACATCTTGCTTCATACCTCGTTGATAAACAATGCCAAACTATAGCGCAGGCCAAGTGGATGATAGTTGAGACAATACAACGAAAAGTCCCCTCAATTGGTGGCGGAAGCAAGGACGCTTATGGATCTAAACAGGAGGAATTGGACCAACAGGAAGGACATCAACCATTCTTAGACAACTAACAGAAGAGGATTAGTAGTCCGTGGGAAGCAAGGCGATAACGAGAATTAATTCTATGTTAGTTTGTTGATCTATGTCAGCGTCAACCAGTCACTTAATTGTAATAAATCATTTGGCAGTCTAAGTAAGCAAGGCGATGTCTAAAATAATTGATTGTCAGTAATTAATGCGGGAAATTTATCTTGCCAGCCTGAATGTGAAAAGAATTGTAGAAAAATAAAAGAGGCAATTATCATTGTAATGAGTCTCAATGAATTATTAAAGGGGACATCGTTCTCTAATTCATTTGATGAAACTTTTCCTAATCTCGTCTCTCTTTGTCTTTGCATACTCTTTTCTGTGTGTGTGATTTTTTGAGAGCACTACGCACCAAAGGAACTGGTGCACATCTATATTATGTTAGCATTTAGAGTGTTGCGTGGGAGTTTTGTGAAGGCCATGCGCATTGGTTAAGCCAATGCTCTCTCCTCCTTTTCTCTTTGTTTAATTCGTTGTTTGGGGCGTCTTGGAGAATACTGCGAATTGGGGAAGGATTGCACATCTCTCCCTCCTGGTAGAAGCACTGGAAATTGAATGTGTTTTCCTTAAGAATTGGTGCGCCCTCCATAGTGCGACTTGGGGAAGAATAGCACATCTCTCCCTCCTTGTAGAAACGCTGGAAATTGAGTGTGTTTTCCTTAAGAACTTATGTGCCCTCCATTAAAGTTGATTTGCCTCTACTAAGTGTGCCCTTCATTCAAATCAGAAGTCCTTTCCATCAGTAGAACAATGATAAGGAACACTCCTCCTCACATCCAAAGGAGTTGCAGTGCCACTCACATTTTGAATCAAGTCTAGAAAAGCTATCCTAGACTTGTAGGCCTCAAACCACTAGTTTATGGATGAATCCCAATACATGTTCTACCAATTCCCCAGCTTGGGTTTTATGGTTTCTTCCAATGTTAGGGACCTAACCTCCCTAACCCCTCATGTAGGTAGAATAATATATTTTCCATGTAATAAAGGTAAATATTAATAAGGCCTAGTAATAAAGAAGAATAAATCAAATGTAAGAAGATCTAATGGAAGCTTCCGCTTTTAGAAGATCTTCCTATAGATTGTTCTTGTGGTAGATTGATTTAGTATAAATAAGAGTCAATGGCATGAGAAAGTTTGTCTTGAGAATTATTTTAATAGAGAACTCCTTTGTTGGAGTTTGCTCCCTCGAAGAGGCAAGTGAACATTGTTTCCTATCAATAAAGTTATTATTTTGGTGTTGTGGTTTCATCTATTGTCTTGTTCTGATGTTATTCTTTGCAGTATTTCTATTTTATGTTATTATAATAGATCTGGTACCTAACAAGTGGTATCAGAGCACTTTCCTTGGCAGAAACTGTGGGTAATTTTTTTTTTAGGGTAGAGACGTATTCCAGCGTCTTAAAGCTACAATGATCTATCGTTCAACGTATAAATCCACAATCAAGGAAGCATACAATAATGAACTACAAGTGGTACTTAAGCGCACATTGTTCGCCACACGTGTAACCCTTGTTGGTACCCCTTTGAGTGGTAGTGCATCAGACAACACCTGTATACAGACTGACATAGATATCATGAAGCCCTTCATAGATAAACCGATTAGTCACCCAACTACTATAGTTCCACCAAGAAAAAAACTTGGAAAGATACTCTCTAGTACCCCGGCAATCGAGTAGTACGACTAAGGGTGCGATCTAGTTTCCTTAGTTGGTGCCCTACTGTTTGACCTCACACGTATATCAAAGAGCTATAACACAGGGAAAAACCTTGTCTATAGGCACCTTGAAAACCCTAACCCTTGGGATGGAAACATAACAGAATAGGAACATACAAGATCTATTGTCATGCAACCTTGTCGTCTGCATTCAGGTTGCGAAATTACTACATATTTCTTCCTGTTAAGAATTTGGGCATTTCACCACTGTAGTATTATTTAGTTCAGAGTATAACTCCACAAGAGTTAAAAAAAATTATGGGGCCTTCCCACACCCTTATTTGAGACCTATCCTATTGGACTCCTCTTTTCATTCTAATCAAAGTAATACCTATCATTTTTCAACCTTTTTTTTCTTTGTGGTCTCGACCCCCTTTCGACCCCCTTATTTGGGACTTATCACATTGGATTCCCCTCTTCACCCTAATCATTGTGATACCATTCACCCATAACCCGTTGTTTGTGTGGTCCAACCCACCCCTTTCCGGTTTCCCCCCTTCATCATGGCCCATACCCGTAGCCAAGACCTTGAAGCTTGCCTCAATACCTTGTCATTTGATTTCTCAGAGGCCTAGAAGGAAGTGTGGAAACTCAGTGCCAATATTACCACCGTCAATAACAAAATCCATTCCACCATAGATGCAAAAATGGAAAACCTGAAACAAGACCTCTCTACCCATATTGAATCCTTCATTGCCCAGATCTGCGCCAAGCTGAATATTACTAGAGACCTTACCACATCGAACCAACCTTTGCACCCCGAAGGTGAGACTTCCTTCAATTCCCATAATTTTCAGTCCCATCACTTTCAGTGTGACCTATGCCTTTCTCGAGTGGGATGTGAACAAATTTGATGGCTTGGATCCCACCGACTGGGTAACTCAAATGGAACACTATTTCTCTTTGTATGGAATTACAGATGAGTTTTCCAAACTCCAATATGGTGTTCTCCATCTAGATCAAGAACATTGGCAATGGTGACAATGAAGAAAAAATGCCTGCCAAGGGTATGTGGCTTGGACACAATTTGTTGCAGAGATTTATGAATGCTTTGACACTGACACCCACCATTTAGGTCATTTGACAAATTTGAAACAATCTAGCACAGTGGAAGATTTTATAGGTGCTTTTGAGGGCTTGGATTTCTGATGGTTTTTTTTCCGAGAATGCTTTATCAGTGGCCTCAATGATGAGATCTGTGGTCACGTCCTCATGGCTCACCCCCAGAGTTGGGTGGAAGATACTAAAAAAGATAAGGAAGCACAACATGTTGTCTCTTCTCAAACCAGAAAACCCTCCTTTATTCCTCTCCCTAAACCAATGACTCCCACCCCTCCTTCCACTCCACTGAAGATCCAGAAATTGACCCAGGAAGAAATGGTTGAATTCCAATTCAAAGGCCTTTGTTATAATTGTGATGATGAATATTTTCCTAGACACAAGTGTAAGGAACAAAAACATTTTATGGCCATCTCTGAGGATGTTTCTGAAGAAGAGGTCGAGGCTCCCCCTGTGGTTGAGTCACCTAAAACCACTGACCTTACCCCACCCTCAGCCCCCCCAGAATTTGAACCAGTCATTTCCCTGAATTCTCTCATTGGCTTCTCCGCTCCACAAACCCTCAAGATAATCAGTTACATTAAGCATCAGAAGGTCATCATCCTCACTGACAATGGAAGCACCCACAATTTTATTCATCGTTGCTTTTCCCAAGAAACTAATTGCTATATCCGTGCAGTCAACAAATTTCAAATCATGATTTCCAATGGAGGGTCCATGAAATGTGGGGGGCATTGTGAAAATGCGTGTTTCCAAATTGGTTAGCACAACATGAAATCTCATATGTTTGTCATTGACATGGGTGGTTGTGACATTGTGTTGGGTGTCGAATGGTTAAAGACTCTTGGCCCCATTCTCATGTATTTTAAGGAATTAACCATGCAATTCAACCAGGAGGGAAAATAGTATAAGTTCAAAAGAATCACAATAGGTTTCCCTAAGATCATCAGTTCCCATCACATGGAAAAGATCCTCAAAAAAGTTCATTCAGACATTATTGCACAACTCCATTCCATTCACACCATTGAAATACCCTCTGTGCATCCTAACCCCCAATCCATCCTCTCCAAACATCAAGCTATTTTTTTCACTCCCTAGGGACTTCTCCCTTCCCATGGTGTTCATGATCATTCCATTCCCCTCGTCCCCTAAAACCTTCCTCCCAATGTTCATCCTTATCGTCATCCTTTTTCCTAGAAAAATGAAATTGAGAAAATTGTTCAAGAATTGCTCGTTGTGGATGCTATCCATCCTACTACCAGCCCCTATTCTTCTCTTGTGGTCATGGTACTTAAGAAAGAAGGATCTTGGTGTATGTGTAATGAATTTCGCGCCCTGAACAAAATCACCATCAAAGAAAAATTTCCCATTCTTGTCATTGATGATATCTTGATGAATTAAGTAATGCTCAGTACTTTACTAAACTTGATCTTCGTTATGGCTACCACCAGATACGTATGAAAGAGGCAGACATTCCTAAGACTGCATTTTGAACTCATGAGGGATACTACGAGTTCTTGGTCATGCCCTTTGGCTTGTGTAATGATCCCTCCACTTTCCAAAGCCTCATGAATCATGTCTTCCGTCCTTTTCTCAGTCATTTTTTCTTAGTTTTCTTTGATGATATTATCATCTATAGTAAAACATAGACAACCCATATTTCTCATGTGGATCGAGTTCTTCATCTACTCTCTCAACACCAATGTTTCCTCAAACAATCTAAATGTGCTTTTGGAGCCTCAAAAGTGGAGTAGTTGGTTCATATTGTTGGCAAGGATGGTGTTAGGGTGGATCCTAAGAAGATTGAAGCTATTCAGGACTAGCCTCGCCCCAAGACTCTCAAAAGCTTGCATGGTTTTCTAGGTTTAACATGCTATTATCACAAGTTTGTTAAGAATTATGGAAAAATTCTGGCGCCTCTCACTGCTCTCTTTAAAAAGAATGCTTTCACTTGGACTCAACAACTGATCATTCCTTCCAAGCCTTGAAGGAAGCTATGTGCACCACTCCTTTCCTGACCCTTCCTGACTTCACAAAGACCTTTGTCTTGGAATGTTATGCTTCAGGGAGAGGAATTGGAGCAGTCCTTATGCAAGATGGCCGACCTTTGGCCTTTACCAACAAATAATTGTCGAAGCGACATTTGGGTCAATCAATCTATGAAAAGGAAATGTTGGTTGTTTTTCATGCAGTGGATCTCTAGTGCCCTTATCTATTGGGGCAACGCTTCCAAATTAAGACATATCATCAGAGCCTCAAGTATTTTATGGAGCAACGTCTTTCATCCCCGGAGCAACAAAAATGGGTGACTAAGTTATTTGGATATGATTATAAGATCATTTACAAGAAAGGCAAAGACAATGTGGTTGTTGACGCTCTTTCAATAAAATATGAAGATGAAGGGTCCCTCTTTTTCCTTTCCTTCATTGTACCAGATTGGCTCCAAGTTGTTCACCAGGAATGGCTACAAGATCCCAAAATTCCGCGTTTGATCCAACAATTGCAAGCCAATTCTCTAGTTTCCCCAAGGTACTCTTGGCACAATGATGAGCTTCACTACAAAGGCCACTTGTATTTAAGTAAACAATCACAACTTAAATCCACAGTGTTTTCTGAGCTTCATGCTACATCCAAAGTTGGGCACTCAGGGTTTACCAAAACCTATGACAGGGTCAAACGTTCTTTTTTCTAGGATGTTATGAAACATGACGTTCGCACTTTTGTGGTTGGATGTGATGTTTGTCAACACAACAAGGGAGAAACAGTCAAATCCCCTAACACACTACAATCACTTTCGATTCCACCCGCTATTTGGAGGGATATCTCTGTGGATTTCATGGTTGGCTTACCTAAATCAGACAATAAGTCAGTCATCATGGTGTTAGTTGATCATTTTTCCAAGTATGTTGTTATGAACATAATATATAATAATAAGTATAAATACATCATAAATAGTTAATGAATAATAATGAAGAGACACTTTCCTAGTGAATGGTCACGTCTCTTCACGAAAGGGCACCCCTGCGTAGGTATATAAGGCCCTCATTCTTATTGTACTCATCATCTCATATTCATATACATTATTATTTAATAAATTATCCTTTATGGATTATAACTTCTTGTCTTACCTACATTGGATATTCACCTAGTGAACCGGTTGGTTCACCACACATGCTCATTTATGTGCTCTTCAACACCCATATACCACCTCCACCGTGGCTCAATTTTTCATGGATTATATCTTCAAGCTTCATGGCATGCCTCATTCTATTGTTTCTGACCGAGATCCCACTTTCACAAGCAATTTTTGACAAGAATTGTTCAGGCTACAGGGAACCCAATTGCATCTCAACACAACCTATCATCCTCAGACTGATAACCAAACTGAAGTTGTCAACAAGTGTTTGGAAACATATTTGAGGTGTTTTTCATCTGTGAGGAAAAATCAGTGGGCTCAATAATTACCATTAGTTGAATGGCGGTACAACACCTCTTACCATAAATCTACTCACATGAGTCCTTTTGAAGCAATATATGGACAAAAGCCAACTTCATTTCTCTCATACATGCTAGGTGTCTCAAAGGTTCAGGTGGTTGACAAAACTCTTACAGTTTGAGAGGCTATTCTTCATTCCCTCAAAGAGAATTTGGTGATGGCTTAGAATTGCATGAAGCAACAAGCATATCAAGGTCGTTTTGAACGTCAATTCGCTGAAGGGACCAAGTGTTTCTTTGGCTGCAACCTTATGAGCAAACTTCACTCAAGGTTGAACATTGTTAGAAACTTGCGCCTAAATTTTATGGTCCTTATACAATTCTCAAGCGCATGGGACCGGCTTTCTACCAATTAGCTTTGCCAAGTCATTCTAAGCTCCATCATGTTTTTCATGTCTCATGCTTAAAGAAGGTGATCAGAACTAAGTGTCAAACTCAAACCAGTCTCCATGAGTTGGATGAAGAAGGCTCCATTTGGTTGCAGCCTCAAGTAGTCTTGGACCAATGTGAGCGTCATCTCCGACATCACACCATCAAGGAAGTGTTAGTACAGTGGAAAGATACAACTTTTGTAGATGCCACATGGGAGCCAACTACCATACTGCAACAATTTCCTCATCTCAAGCCTTGAGGATAAGACTATTTTCAAGGGGGAGTGTATGTTAGAGACCTAACCTCCCTAACCCCTCATGTAGGTAGAATAATATAGTTTCCATGTAATAAATACCAATATTAATAAGGCCTAGTAATAAGGAAGAATAAGTCAAATGTAAGAAGACCTAATATAAGCTTCCGCTTCTAGAAGATCTTCCTCTAGATTGTTCTTGTGGTAGATAGAATTAATATAAATAGGAGTCGAGGGCATGATAAGTTTTTTTTTTATCATTTTTGTAATAGAGCACTACTCTGCTGGAGGTTGCCCCCTCGAAGAGACAAATGAACATTGTTTCCTATCAATAAAGGTATTATTTTGGTGTTATGGTTTCATCTATTGTGTTGTTCCACTGTAATTCTCTGCAACATTTATGTTTTTGTTATTATAATAAATCTGGTACCTAACAACCAATCAACCCAAAATGGTATGAAACATTGGCATGGGTTTGCACCTGAATATTTGGGTCTATCAGTGCATTGCCAATCAGAAGCCCACCAAGACAGAATGGGATTTTTGAACCACCATAACCTAATGAACCCATTTTGCATTCTCCATTACATTTTTTTTTAGATTTCATTAAAATGCAATGACCCAAAGCATGAACACACTTACCTACATAGCTCTCACCAACCATAAACATAAGGCGGTTACTGAAATTTGGAACTGAGCTGTAAATCTCCTCTAAAGCGGTATAGAGATGCTTTGCAACCTAGTTTTGTTCGGTCAAGATGTCCTCGTCCTTCTTTGCTATGTTGTATCCCGAACCCATGGACTATCAATGAATAAAACACCAGATTTAAAATATTGATTACTTTTTAAAAGTACCTTCTATTTTTCCGGGTCCATAACATAATTTACATTGTCATTTTTTCTATATTAAGGTATATAATACCATTTAAGTAATAAGCTTATTAGAAGACCATGCTGCCACCATATTGGTATTTATGATGTTGTTATGGTATTTAATTAATAAGTATATTAGAAGATCATTTTGAGATGGAAGAGATCAAATGTAAAGCATGCACCCCTCACTTTGGATTGGGAGGTTTGCACTGATGGCTTTAGAATATATGATCATGATGGTGTCCCCTACGAAGCTATGCATCCCCTCACCCTGAGATTCTATATATAAGAGACATGTTCTTAATATCTATGAATACTTGATGCATTCAAACAAACAATCACTGCAATATACAATATAGATTTAGTTTGAACATTCAATTTGTACTACAAGTATTCCGTACTCCAATTGTGTATAGAAGGAAACAACAATGCATTCATTTCCTATATAAAAAACACCTTTTTACATTATATGTTATATCTTTTAGTATTGATCTATTCTCCTGTTGTAACTAACATTTATCTTCAATTAAAAAAAAAAAAAAACAGATAAATCCACCCAGTTTCTCCAATCTACCCATGTCAAATAAACTTAATAATGCATAATTTTCACATCTGGTGCCGTGGTGTAGTTGGTTATCACGTCAGTCTAACACACTGAAGGTCTCCGGTTCAAGTCCGGGCGGCGCCATTTTCCAAATTCTGAATTCGTTTATTTTACAAAAGAGACCACATGGATGCACTGGACTTATGGGCTTACACTCCGCCAACCTTTTTTTAAGCATTCCCTGCTTATGAGGGATCATATGTTCCTGTGCACATTGAAAACCATGATCTGTATCTATCGATTTCAAGAACTCCATTTCATTATTCATCTACAACAATCTGAGAGGACTAACTTGCTTATGGGCTTACACTCCGCCAACCTTTTTTTAAGCATTCCCTGCTTATGAGGGATCATATGTTCCTGTGCACATTGAAAACCATGATCTGTATCTATCGATTTCAAGAACTCCATTTCATTATTCATCTACAACAATCTGAGAGGACTAACTTGCATCCAGAATGCAATTCTTGCAACTTCTTCATTAGTTCATCTTTTTTGTTTGCAGCAACAACAACTTTTATTTCTCCATAAGACATCACTTGCTGCTACCACTTAACAAATAAAAAAACCTGCGTAATTTGGAAGAATTAGTTTGTTTTCCATCTCCAGGTGCTTCTTTCCATCCTATGTCTGAAATGGCTTATTGTTGAAACTTTTCATCAAATCCATGTTTATTGAAGCTATTTCAATGTATCTTGCAAAAGGCAAAGTTGTAGTCGTTGAAGGAAAATAAAACTTAAACATTCTTGAAATGTTCTAGATTTAGCAATCTAAGGCAGACCCAAATCTCTACCTCCATGAAAAAACTTGATTAGTGTATTGCTCAATTTTGTTGGTACTGTTGCCATAAAATACTGTGCCGAATGGGTTCTGGCAACAGGGTTTTTTGTTTTGATTTCATTAGTCCTTCCCAACTTTCTACATATTCATTACCAATAAAAGTTTTTTCTGCAGGCCACTTACAAATAAAACTGAGAGTTCTTTTGTCAAGTTTCTTTTTCATGAACTGCCATCTCCTCATTTTTTCCATTGCCATCAAATACTCAAATACTGGAGTTGAAAAAACCTTTTTTTGGAACATGTAGAAATTCAATTATCTTGAGGCCATTACCGGCAGTGGGTAGTTGCAATTTTTTTTTCAAACGCTGCTTATAGTAACTTACAGCAGTCCTTTAGCTAAGCTGCCATATTTTGCTGGATGTTTCTTTTCAGTCAAATCACCCAGAACTTGCACCTAGCCTCATCTGCACTAACTAACTCCGGAGGTTTTGAACCCTAACACCCTGGCTGCTTGCCACTAAACAACACACCCTTGGACAAGTATTCATTCATTGCTCTTGTATTTGAATGTGTATTTAGTTTGACAGAACCATATGTTTTGACAATAGAGTCCTAAGTCTTGGTTGGAGTAAAGCGAGCACGTATTTCCTGGAATTTTCCTGCACTAGACTGTTTGACAAACACATCCCTGTATTTATTGGAGAATAGATTCCCTCCTTTGCTATTCCCTCGCTTTTCACTATTGAATAAGGAAAAATTATTTCTGGTCCTATCCTTTTCTGCTCCCCTGGTTTTCACTCTTTTGATGAGAAAAATTGCATACATCATGTTCTAAGGAAGTTTCGGTTGGTCCACAGGTATGCTTTTCCCTCATTAATTTCTGTATCAGTTCTTAATTTCCCTTTACTGTGGTTATTTGCTGACATAAGCTTAGACATAGATCCCTTCAATTCTACATTGACCGGATCCTTTGGCTCTACGCCCCTTTCTCCATCTTAGAACCTCCTTTTCTATTTTTTTCTTCGGTTGTTCCACCTAGAACTTTATAAAATAAGAGTCATCCACTGATATTACTTTGGTATCTTTGGCAATATAATAAAAAAGACTGAAAACCCATATTTTCAACAGATTCTTCTTCTGGCCCGGGTTTCCTTCCTCTTCTTTTGGAGCATCTACAGCAGGAAAAACTTCTGTAGAACTAGCAACTGGGGCAGCAACAACTGCAAATTTGCAGGGATCCTTAACTTTCTCAACTTGTGGGAAAGAATAATATCCTTAACTTTCTCAGCTTGTGTGAAAGAGTACTAAGTTGCAATAGCAATAGTTAGAACATTCTTATAACCATTGATGATAGCATGCGGAGCAGCTGCTAATGTGTGGTCACTGATTGCCAGAGAAAGAGTTGTCACAGAAGAAGTACCAGCAACAGGATTCTCTATTAATCATCCTCTATAGGATCAAGAGCTTCGGGATTAAATATCAATCCAGCATTACCTCCATTTAGCGACGAATACAAGGGCCTCTGCCTCCACTAGAACATTATCTTGAGTTTTGTCTCAATCAACGTTTTGAATGCTTTTGTACACTAGATTTCTCACAGAGTTTGGGCGCATTCGTAGAGGTTTTATCAGAATTATAGAATATTGCACTGCTCTATTACAGTGCATTCACTAACCTCAATGGCAGAAATACAGTAACATTCTCAATCAAGATTTTTGGCTTCAGGTATGGTCTACCAGCGAGCAATATACAGCATGTTACCTTAGGTATGGTCTACCAGCGAGCAATATACAGCCTGTTACCTTACCTACTGCAGGTGGTATATACACSGTCGGATCACCTTGATATATATGCAGGGATATATCCAACTGGTCTACCACATGGCCCTAGTACAACTAAAACTATTGATACAATCAGTCCTTGGCTCTACTAAATAGACTGTGCAAGTGGAGTCTATGGTGTGGTGTGACTAAGGTAGTTGACACAAATAATTGCTTTTAATTGATGTTGATAGTTTTACTTTTTTTTTATTTGTAAATGTCATATAGTTTCCAGTATTAAAAGATAACTTGTTTTTGATGATGGGTGAAGTGTCCACTTAAAATGTTGATGTTTCAAATTTTTTATACACAGTTTATTTTCAAAAAACTCAAGCAACATTAAAACTAGATGTGAAAACCTACACACTTATATAAAAATTGCTAATAAACATAAAGTATTCACACACCTGAATATGCCCAAAATGAAACCTCATCCAACTCTGGGACAGTCAAAGTCACATTGAGCAATCTTATGACAGTAAAAATGTTCCATTTCTAATACATAAAAAAACAACCTCAATCAATCAAATGATAAGATATAAATTAAAATAACACCAAAATAACATGCAGTGGACACAATAACAACTTAAACCAGAAATGAAGTTATCTCCAACGGAGGAGGTCACGAGTTTGAATCTCGTGTTCCCCTTGAAGTTAGGCCTGAAAGTAATCAAAACCAGCTGAAAAAAAAATAACAACTTTTCACGAAAAATCCCACCTAATTATAAAAGACCGAGAGAAACCAACTTCACTACTGTAGCTCGCATCTAATTCAGGTCTCCATTGCCAGAAACCATTACGTACCTATTGCTTTGGGATAGTGCTCCATGCATTTTTTATATTCAAGAATTTGAGTTAAGAGATATAAGATTTTCAGTCGGGAAGCAGGGGCGCCCATATATTGCAGCGGTAGTAGGAGGCGGCAGCCAAGGGAAATTTTGACTTAAGAGATACATATTTTCTAACTGAAAATTGAAACTAAAGAAGGAGAATTTCAAATTTTTTGAAAGAACAGAATGTGTCGTTTAGGGGAGTGGAGAAAGGTTGGAGAGATTTGTCCTCTCAAGGAACGACTCGATGATTTAATTAGTATGTAAACATTCATTTTCACTTCAATTTAAAGATACAAATACAAACTAAATGAAATGTTAAATTTTTAATGTTTATTCACATTCTAAATCAATAATTATTATTAAATTTGGAAAACCATGAATTCACAATTATCTAAAATTTTGGGAGTTTTTTTTTTTTTTCTATGAACATAAAAGTTAATACAAACTAAATGAAATGTTAAATTTTTAATGTTTATTCACATTCTAAATCAATAATTATTATTAAATTTGGAAAACCATGAATTCACAATTATCTAAAATTTTGGGAGTTTTTTTTTTTCTATGAACATAAAAGTTAGTTGTTATCCTAAATAGTGAGATTTGTTTATTCTACAATAAAATAAAAATTTCAATTTAAAAAAAAAATGTTTCTACAACTTATTACTTTTTAACTTATTTATTTCATCACTAATTTACAAATTATGATCTTCAACTTATCACTTTTTAACTTATTCATTTCACCACTAATTTACAAATTATGATTTTCTTTTTCCTAATTAGCTTCATTATTTTTCCAACGCTGATGCTATCAATGCAAGATTATAATTGCATGTTAAATTTCCTAATAATTAATACATGGGCGCTCAAAGTTAGAAGTTGTTATATAAAGTTTATGGTATCAAACCTTATATCTTATATTAGTATAGTTGAAAACTAAAACTTACAAATATATTATGTGTTTTGTTTGGTGTTATTAAAGAAAATATTATTTAATTAGTAGATGGTTCATGAATATAAAATTACAAATCTAGACATCAATTTTGAATAGTTCAACCAATTAAAGTGTGGGTTTAGTTTGCTAGGTGATCCAAGACTATTCTCCAAAGCCTAATTAATGTATAATTAAACTAATAAACCACAACCAAAGTAATGAATAGTTTTCAAAATCTATTTTTAAAATCTATCATAATCACATTGCTATAAAAACTCAATGCCAAGTCTTCTCAAAAATAAAATTCCCATCCAAAACAAGAATAAGAATAGGCTTTAAAAATAAACTACTTCCACTAAAAAGGCTAATCATCATTTTTTCTCATAATAAAACATCTTTAAGATGTGTCAATGTGTCATAACTTCACCTTCTCAATAATAATTTGGGTTATCCAATGCCCAAAAATTATGAACAAAACATGGAAATAGCCACCATAAAACCAAATTTAAACTAATGTAACCATTTACTTTGGATTTATCATGCTTCAACAAAGATCAAATCCTTTAAGGTGCAAACTATTCCTCATGTCATTTATGTGTCTATACATGTTTTTATGTACAATAGATATAAAAAGTGATAATTGGTTATACACACAAGCACATATAACCACAAGCACATAAAAGTAGTGATAATTGGTTATATGCATAGAAATAGTAATTTAAAATTTATCAATAAAAATAATGTAATATTCTTATTACACATTTTCATATGTATTATATTTTTAATTATTATACAATAAAAATAATTATCATTTTAAATTTTCTAAATATATTTATTATTTGTATATGTTTGTATTTCAATTATTTATATATATAGATATATAACTTTCGTATTTCATTTGATTTATAGATTAAAATAATATAATTATTATAAATAATTTAAATTAAGTTAAATACTTAGATTGTGTGGATTATAAATGTACTTGCATAGTAACACAAATATATAAAGAATAAAAACTTAAAATTATAATATTATAGAATAAAACCATTATGAAAAACAATATAATAATATAAAATAAAATCATTATAAAAAATAATAAGTATCATAAATTCATTGTCAACACAAACTTAAGGTTATCATTATGAGATTTTAAAAGCTAAAGAGACAACATCATTGCATGAGAACAAACTTAAGGTTACATTATGAGATTATAAAAGCTAAAGGGACACCATCACATTGAAGTAACTTTTATAGAGTAATATTGTAAAAAATATATAATTATAGAGTAATATTGTAAAAATATATAACTACGAAGGTATTGGGATGTCTCACTCCTATGTTAATTAAGATTTTAATATGATAAAAGTGAAAGGATAAATCATGAATAATAAAAAATAGTTTATGAAAAATGAAAAAATTAAGTTGTTTGTATTCCAACTTGTTTGCATTCTAAAAATTATATTAGAATTTTGAACCAAAATTCTTTATAAATTTGTAATACAATATGATTTTTAAGAAATTTTATATGCAAGTTAAAGGAGTTTATGTAATAAAGGTTAGATATGGTGATTGGACACTATACCAATCAAAGGCTAGTTAAGGGAATCTAGCCTATGTTTGCATAAGAAGAATTTGTAAAAATTATGATTAATTATGTTGTAAGAATTTTGAAAACATCTGAACTTTAAAATTATGATTAATTATGAAACTCCATTCGATTGTTTGATACAAGTTACCAACCACCAAATTAGGTCAAATTTCAAACCCATTATAAATTTAAACAAAACAAACATTTATAAATAAAATTTGCATAATATTGAATTTTCAACAAAAAGACGATCATGGATGACTAAAGAAAAATCCCTAGCTAAAAGCCTTACCACTCATCATAGTGGCACAAAACACACAACATCAAAGCGTCAGAGAGAAGACATAACAAGGGATACAACAACAAAGACGATAACTAAGGGAGGTAAGTGTTAAATGCATGTCCCATCACCTGAATGGCCTTCCTTTGTGAATATCACTGAGATCGATCTCCCATTATGCACCCATCCATTAAGACATTGTGTTGATCCTGCAACGTGCGAATGATGACCATAAATCCGGTCGAATCTTGCCGAAGACGTGGATTTCTAGAAGTCATGTGTGCTTGAGAATCATCATCCACCTCATCTACATCCCTATCGTATTATGCATTAGTTGGTGGTACTTCAACTTAACACCATGCAAAGGTCCACTTACTAATAATTGGACCTCTACATGGTAGATATTGCTTGCCAAATCCCATTTCATTTGACATAAATCTACGATAGTTAGGGAGGATAGAACACCATGAGTTGCGTCTGCTTGAGGAAAAGAGGACGTGAGAGGATTGCAGTGCAATTTCGGTTGAATTGGCATGTTGAAATGTATTATTGAATACTAGATGATATTATTTTCCTCCTTTTTCTTTTATGCATTGACCTAGAATACTTATAAACCCTATCCTTTATTTTATGCATTTTAGTTGAACCTTCATTTGTTTATCTTTGTGACCTTAACCATTGTGCATTTCCTACTTCATTGGTACGTTGGCAATACCATATTCCTTTCTTTTCATGACTAAGCCAATTAATGGCAATCATTTTCATCTTATTGTATATAGCACTAGATTTGCATTGACTCGGAATTAGTTTCCGTTGACTTATTTTAATATTGGTAATTTTACCAAAGTTTTAGCAGAACATGATATTTCAGATTATTTATAAAAAGAATATTGATTTTTTATTGGACACACATATTGATGTCTTATTTCTATGAAGACGACATTGTCATTGAAAATGCATCTCACATTTACTTATTTCTTAGATCAACTCAAGCTTACATTGGAAAATGCAACTCCCATGTACTTATCTCCTAGATCAACACAAATATTCTCAACCTCTAGTAAAGGTGACAGACCAAGGTGGAAACGCTCAAAGCATATCTGGAAAAGGCGGCAGACCAAGGTGGCAACACTCGAAGCATCTGCAACATGCAATCATAGCTGGTAGACCATGTTAGCACTCTGTAAATTTGTTAGACTGATAAAAAAACGACAGAGGTAACCTACAAACCAAATTTAGAGCTGGGTACTAGCCTGCTCAGCTCATAGAGGGCTCTCTCATGTCACTTGATGTTTCTTTGGCAATCATGCTAGATTTAGTTTGGTTTTCTGGGGGGTTTTCATAAATGTGCTGGCAAGGAAGGGGAGGGACACTTAGGGCTATGGAGTCAAAATTATGAAATTGAATGAAAACAATGACTGGCCGATAGAACTCTCCATAGGATAAAGGCTAAGTGAGGCGATGAATTTGAGTTATAAATTGTAGTTTGTAGAGTGTAAGAAGAAAAAGGAAACAAGTAACTGCCTTAGAGCATTAATGAAATGAATTCTGAATTAGTTATGAATAATTTCACATAGTTTAAATTGCTTAAGCCGAGAGCATCACAAGATGAATTCTGAGCTTTTAACTATCCAATTTAAATAAAAGAGAGTGCAAATGGAGTTAAGGAACACATGAAATACATACAAGGAGAGAAGACAAAACTCATATCACCACCATTAGAATCTTTTCATAGAGACTTCATAATCTTCTGCATATGTATTCAATTCAACTCCAGAAAATTACAATTGAGTTCAGAACAACTAAGAAGGTCCCTTGCACTTCTGCCAACATTAATACATTCGTAACTTCTAATATTTATACAATTCGAGTTCATTTCAATTAGAAAGCGATTATAATAGCTGAACTAAAACGTTTCAGCTTCTAAAACTGATTACAATGATTCAACATGACAATTTCGGTATGGGAACTGATTACAATGACTAATAAAAAAATGTTTCATGAACCATTGGTCAATTCCTCTGAATCTTCAACTTCTCCTCTTTCCATTTGTCCCACTTTGGTCCTCTGTCTGATCTGCCACTTTGGTGACACTTGGGTGCTATCTGCTGGTTCCTGGAGAACTACACTTTGTTTTCCCCAACTGCACTATCTCCTTCCACTGCAAGTTAGAAGGAATGTCATAGTCCATCGTCTCTTTAATTGGGATCTCCAAGTTAATGTAAGAGGCATACGTCATGACTGGCAGTCCAATCTTTACTATCTTGAATTGATTCAAGATCTCAAAATATGTGACCAGATATTCCACCAGGGTTGCTCCTTTTAAGTTATCCTCCAAGCTTTCAAACTTGGAGTGATCCATTCTGCATTGGGCGAGGCGAGAGTTGTATTCCTCCTTATCATACAATTTTCCTTTGCCATCCCAAATGGTGGGAGGACTTTGATGAACAACTCTTCAAATAGGTCTTTGAATTCCTATATACTCTGCTCCATTTGTATGGCCTTGGTTTCAACTGACTTTAGCAGGCTATGCTTGGAAATGACCCTCCTGGCCCAAATGATCAATGTAGTCCTGTCCTTGACCCCAATAGTCTGAAGTTACGCAGTGGGGATGGAATTCAACAAGTTTATAGCATTTTGGTCCCACTCTAATGGTTTCTTAGCCAGGGTCTCATTTACAACAATGCACCTTCTTCTGGCTGTGATGGCCATGTTATCTTTGTCATTGATGAAGTTCAGGTACACCCTGAACTTGGCAGCTTCAACAACAATAGAGTCCCAGATGATGTGTTTTCTCCCTGCAACAGTCCTTTGCCTCTCAACCTTGTTTTCATCTTGTCCAATCTTTCCTACAAAGCTTGATTTTCCTTATGGAGCTGAGCCATCCTCTCACCTTTTGTTTTCATTTCTTGCTTTAATTTCTCTATATCTCCCTTTAAACCTTTGATTTCTCCCACCTTCGGGCCAACTTGGGACATAGCCTGGACCAATCCTTTAGTGCTTGGACCATTTTCTGCAATAGAAGGTACATCAACGACCATGCTTGGTACTTCTGTCTGCCCTTGTGACCAGTTCACTTTTTCTTGCTCCAGCTATAATAACTTGGTCTTGTAATTCAATGCCTCTTGTCGAAATGTCTCATTTTACTGTTCTAGAGAAACCAGTTATGCTATTTGTGAATTCTTTGCGGCAAACATTTTTAGTTTTTTCTTCAAGATTTGAATTAGCTTGTCTTTTTCTTCTAAAGAGGATTTCACTCCCTAAGAGCCTTCAGATTCAATCCTCTTGACCTGAGTTTTCCAAGCTCTGTTGGATGCTTTTCTTGCCTCAACTTCCCTTCTAACTTAATTGCATAAGTTGACAGCTTTGAAATCTTCAGACTCAAACCCAAGTAATTTGAATACAACATGTCACTAGTATTCCTGTGGAATTTCACTTTGTTAGGAGCACTGATGTTCCCATATTTCAGCTTAATCTTAGATACGTTATCCTCATCTGCAACTGCTATATTGAATGTCTTATTCTCTACATCTCTCACCATGAACAGAGAAGACTTATGTTGAGATATATTTTCTACTTCAGGGATTAACTCCCTCATTTAATTCATAGCCAAGTTTCCTTTCTCAGCATATTGCTTTGCCAAATCTTCTTTACATTGGTAGCTTGCTCCAACTGCCTTATCAAAGATGTTCTTTTTGCTGCTGAAAGTTCTTGAGTTGACTTCACTTTGGAGCTTTCTCTCTTTCCCAAATTCTACATTGATGATGCCACTCTCTACCATACCATATTTACCTTCTCTTTAGTCTCTTCCTCTTATAGATCCACTATCTATGGGGATTGTTTGATCTTCATTTTTTTAGGGGAAGTCTGCTGATTGCTGGTACCCAGGGCCTCTAAACTGCTCCTTTTGTTGTAAACACTTATCTTGGGAAATTTAACTATCAGCTTTTGAGGAGTCTTTTGTATTTGAGTTTTTTGCAAGGTTGCCTCCACTTGTTGTGTTTGAGTTGGTTGTAATATTGCTTCCATATCAACATAGACATCTAGGTTTGCCAATTTGTCAAATCCCTCAACATGTTCATTCTCATAGGGGGCCTGCTTGTTTATCAATATTCCCTTGGATATGATCTAATGTGGATCATATCTTCTTCCCTGCAGCTGTGCAAATCCAAACTCCTTGAGCTTGGCCTAGATCTGAGATAAACATGATCTTGTCTTGACAATAAAAGGTCCAATGATGAAAGGAAATTTGAGGTTGGATGCCTTGTGTAATTTCAAGAAGTGTTATGTTTCTGATATAATTCTTTGCCTGATGAATTCAAGGGCAAAGA
Source organism: Picea engelmannii (assembly GCA_009831015.1). Taxonomy (NCBI): domain Eukaryota; kingdom Viridiplantae; phylum Streptophyta; class Pinopsida; order Pinales; family Pinaceae; genus Picea; species Picea engelmannii. Next base: position 839,898 of record ML779005.1, on the reverse strand, counting down.
CTTTGGGTGTCATAAAGATAGGCAACAGATAGGGGGATTCATGAAAACCATATACCCATATCATTGTTGAATGCATGAACAACACCTAGTCCCCCACTCGTCTTTTATGGATTTGGCTGTAAATAAATCCTCATGTCATCCAGGACTCTTGGCAGGCTGGTGTTGAAAATCAGGTTGTAAACTCTGGACATGACCTTGTTGATAAATATGAGCATTGTGATTCTTTTGCATTCAGTTGATATGAATGTCACTTTAGGAAACTCTCTCTTGTTTGTCTCTAGGAAAGTCTTCAGCAAGTATCTGTAATATCTAGAATGTCTTAGGGGTGGCAGGTGCAGGGAGGGGGGGGGGTCATCTATGATTCCGAGGGAAATAAGTTAATCGATTATTCTTGGGGTCTTGGAAAAACAACAAACAACAAAGCAGAATTCCTAGTAGCTTACATGGGATTCAAGCTTGCCCAAGATCGACACATACAGGCTCTAATAGTCTTGGGTGATTCCGAAATTGTCATCAAAGAATTGAGAGGGATATCCAATTCAACCAAATCTCCACTTAAAAGCATATCAGTAGTTATAAATTCTCTAAAGAAAATATTTGTGCGTCTGAGTTTTTTTCCACGTTCTCCGAAAACAAAATACAGAGGCTGACAAAATGGCCAAAGAGGCTAAAAGCCTAGATTAGAGTAACCTCCTCGCCAATCAAATCCATTCCAATGTTTGGATTCCCTAAGCATTTATGTTACTTAGTCCCCCTTGCACTTGTAGGAATTAACCATTCCACTCCCCCCCCTCCCCTCTCACCTCTCTGTTTTTCCAGGTTCACACCTACTTCAACATCCCACATCACTCTCCACTCCCTCACCCACACCTTCGATACTGCTCCCCTCCCCTTTTTTGTCTTGTCCTCCTCTCCTCCTGGCATGCGCGAACATGTGCCCCTTATTTCCTTCACATGCCACGCACCTTCGCTCCCATACAACACCTTGACACCTTTCACTTTCGAGCATTTAAAATCTGCCTCCAGACGTCTGTCAGTGTACTTCCCCTCGTGGCAACCCAGGGCCCGTCTCATTCTTCTTTGACTGCTCGCTCGATGAAAATCATGAGCCCTCTTTATAATGGCATGTGTAGGCCTTCCTCTAGCATTCAATTGCAGTCCCTCTCTTTCGTTATTCAATTTCGCCCTTGCACTTCTGAGCTCCCGGATCCCATCTTTCTTTTTCTGCCCTTGCCCTATGCTTACCTCAATCACCTTATCAGCATGCGCCGAAGCACTACCAACAACCGAGATCCTTGCTCCTGTCCAGCCTATGCGCTGGATGAAATTCGGGGACAATTTCAAGAATTACAGGAAGAGTGCAGGCGAATTGAAGGCCGGTCGGACACTCAACACAGAGAGTTGCAGCAAGAAAGCCATTCAATTCAAGAAAACATGTTTGAGATGCAATGCCAAATGCAAATAATGGAATTCATACATAATCAAGAATTAGCCATTGCCATGAGAGGCATAAATCGCAACACATGACAGATTGAAGAGTTAAATTAGCGGCCTGCCAATCCTCAACACCCTCCATGCTCAGCTGGTACAGATGAATCTTGGATCCCTTCCACCTCTCACTCGGTGGCCAACAGTAATCAACACATCTCAATTCCCCCCAGATTCACGGACCTGGCCCGGGATGGAGCAACTCAAGCACAACAGCATGAAGATGCAACCCAAGTTGAAGAAAATAGAGCGCCACAACGAGACGAAGATGGCCCCTCCCACTCCAAATCAAGGTTTATATGAAGTGTAAATATAAAATTTTCCTTCACAGTTTTGTAGCCATTTTTACATGGTAACTATGTAGTGTCTACAACATAAAGACACTGTTTACATCTGGTTTCAGCAAGAAAGACTGTAATCTCAGCATAAGTTGGATGATAGAGCCACTGGCATCTAATTTTTGTAATGATCACCTTTTTTTGATAAATATATAAATAACTGTTTCTATTAAAAAATATATTTGGAATGTCTTAGTGATTGGAAATTCACTAGCTTCTTGTGTATATTATGAACTATGAATATGCCAAAGTTGATGCAAACTAACTGATTGAACTCTGACTGGAAAAATGATAACAAAAAACCTAACATGACCTCAAACACATACTTGTCATTATCTAGAACTAAAATCTGACTCAGTATGGAATAGACCCATTCGACTTCAATAACCATGATATTTACACTTATTGGTAGGGAAAGACTCTCGAAAATATGCTATGGTTTGACAATTGTTTGCAAAAATAGGTTTTTGACTTTGGAGGGACATTCCTTGTAAATCGTGATTAGATTTTCTTCTTCAAATGGTTCAGACACTATAGAGGGGGACTCTGGTATGCCGAGGGTGTATCAAATTGACAGGCTATCTACTCTACAGAAGACCTCAGACCCTAGTTTATTTAAGACGACTTTCTCTTCTTGTGAGTATTGCTCTGCACACCAACCTATGAATTTTGAGAAAGGGAATGCGACTGCAACAACGTAAGGGACTATGGTGGACTGGACTACTTCAAGGAAGGGTACATGTTTCCCTACATTATCTGACAGGTTAGCTCTGAACACAGAGATGGGAGAAATGGTTATTTCAGGGTCGAACACATCTGAATCTCTGTCAATTAGGGCTTCTTTGTTTGATGTGGGATCTTACTATGCTACTAATGTAATTATAGGGTCCATGGTGGCGATGAAAAATACCCGTAAATGAGCAGAAAATGTGTGAGCTTGGCGTATTGTTGAGCTTCAATTTGAATAGGGAAGCCGTAACAATCTTTCAACATTCCAGTAATTTGAAAAACGATAAAATAACGACTAGCGCGCCCCTTTATATACTTTACAATTTCATGGGCGAGGGGAAACAGTTTGGGACAACCTGCTTATCACCCCGAAATGCACCTCTTGGCACCATGTGGTCCCGAGCCGAAACCACATTTTCTTTTCGGCCAGCTTTCGGGAATTACCCTGTGCGCAAGTTATCCACCTGAAACGATCCTTGATCGTTGATCTGTAGCGCCCGCGATTTGTAACCCACCGGGTCCCATCAACTCCACATTTTTGCTAGCTTTAGCCTCTTCTCGCTATATTTGGCCTTGTCCTCCAGTTTATCACGCTTCCACATTATTTTAGCGCCTCGCTAAGTCCTGGAAACTGGATTTCACACATAAATTGTTATAGTGATAACATGGACTCCAAATGGGGGTGATATCCTCCATGCGAGGTAGCAAAGAATGTTAAGAACCAAAGACTGAATACAAAAGCACCACAACAGATATACAAGAACAATATGCAAAATATCATTTATTACTGTCAAACCCTTAGGGTAGAGCAACACCATACAATGGATCCTATTATGGAAGGGATCCTCTCCTGTTCACTTTCCTCTTCGAGGGGGCATCTTCATATTGAGTTGTTGCTCCAAATACAATAATTCTCTTCATATCCCATTACATTGCTTGAACCCCTTTATATAGTTCTACCATCACCTAAGAACATTCTAGAGGAGGAATATTCTAGAAGTAGAACATTCTAAGAAGTCCTCTTACATTTATTATATCTAACTACCCATTTATTATGTCTAACTACCATAGTGAGCCTTATTTAATAAGATAGTGGACCTAGTCCACCTTACATTGAATGGCCTCCTCTATTATAACTATGGGCCCTCCGGGCCCCCCCACTACCTCTCTAGCTACCTAACATTCCATCCCCCTTATGAAAGCGTTGTCCTCAATGCTTGATGTAAAACCATATACCAGGTCCCATGGATAAGTGTGGACCATAGTGTTGAAGTAAACTAGAGAACCAGGGTCCCGTGGAGAAATGAAAACCATCATGCTGAAATAGTCCAACATCGATTGTGAATTGGGGTCCCATGCCCAAGTGTTCATGTGAGCTCCACATGAAATATATATGAACTCAAGAACCAACTGAAAATGATACTCCAAATATCTACATTGATCATGGGGATCCAAATATGTAGATCCCTCCATATGCCCAAAATCATTTGAATAACATACTAGTACTAAAGAATACTGAAAAATAGTGTGCATAGAAGACGCTGGACTTGTCTCCATAATGTGCTCTATATGATGTGAAGGAGAGTCATCAAATAGAAGATGGAGGTGGTTGTCATCCCAAAAATGACAACTATCCATATACCAATCATCACAATCGTCCTCCAAAGCATACCAAGAATACACTTCTTGATGATATTCATTCATGATGTTCGCCATAAGAAATCTCTCATGCATGTTATCTAATGAATCTTGAATACTAGGAAAACTATCATTGAGGCCATCTGCAAGGTCATGGAATCTGTCATGCAATGTGCCACACCATTGGGCTTTGAATGCTTCAGTAATATGTAGAATTTCTTTGAGGGTTTGAGAAGAAATAGCCATCTGAGCACCCTATGAAATCTACAGTCCCGCCACCATCACGAAAAAACAAAAAAAATAGAACAATAAATTACTGCAGAAAATCGCGGCATTTTCCGGAGAACCTTGAAAAACTCCTAAATTGAAAATGCTCATAACTTCACTTCCCGGACTCCGTTTCGGCTGGTTGTTTTTTGAAATTGGGTGAAATTGTGAGAGGAACTCATATATGTAATTTGTTTGGGAAAATTCGGCCTCCAGCTGCTACAGAAATAAAAAAAGTAGCGCCGCCATCCACGGAAAAAACCATGAAAATTTGCAGATTTTAAAACTTCAATATCTTGACTTTCGGGACTCCGTTTCAGACGTTTTGTTTCTCAACTTGGGTGTTTTTATGAGAGGAAATCAGATCTACAACTTGTTTCTGCAAATTTTTCATAGAAATATATTGAAACTTTCTGGAATGTCGCAACCCTCTTTTTTCTTCTCTGAAAAAAAATATGCAAAATAAAAAATATTTGCCCACAATGTCTGCCAAGGAAAGTGCTCTGATACTACTTGTTAAGAACCAAAGACTGAATACAAAAGCACCAAAACAAATATCCAAGAATAATATGAAAAATCTCCTTTATTACTGTCAAACCCTTAGGATAGGGCAACACCATACAATGGATCCTATTATGGAAGGGATCCTCTCCTGTTCACTTGCCTTTTCGAGGGGGCATCCTCCTATTGAGCTGCTGCTCCAAATACAATAATTCTCTTCATATCCCATTACATTGCTTGAACCCCTTTATATAGTTCTACCATCACCTAAGAACATTCTAGAGGAGGAATCTTCTAGAAGTAGAACCTTCTAAGAAGTCCTCTTACATTTATTATATCTAACTACCCATTTATTATGTCTAACTACCATAGTGAGCCTTATTTAATAACATAGTGGACCTAGTCCACCTTACATTGAATGGCCTCCACTATTATAACTATGGGCCCTCCGCCCCCCCTCACTACCTCTCTAGCTACCTAACATTCCATCCCCCTTATGAAAGCGTTGTCCTCAATGCTTGATGTACAACCATATACCAGGGTCCCATGGATAAGTGTGGACCATAGTGCTGAAGTAAACTAGAGAACCAGGGTCCCATGGAGAAATGAAAACCATCATGCTAAAATAGTCCAACATCGATTGTGAATTGGGGTCCCGTGCCCAAGTGTTCATGTGAACTCCACATGAAATATATCTGAACTCAAGAACCAACTGAAAATGATACTCCAAATATCTACATTGATCATGGGGATCCAAATATTTAGATCCCTCCATATCCCCAAAATAATTTGAATAACATACTAGTACTTAAGAATACTGAAAAATAGTGTGCATAGAAGACGCTGGACTTCTCTCCATAATGTGCTCTATATGATGTGAAGGAGAGTCATCAAATAGAAGATGGAAGTGGTTGTCATCCCATAAATGACAACTATTCATATACTAATCATCACAATCATCCTCCAAAGCATACCAAGAATACACTTCTTGATGATATTCATTCATGATGTCTGCCATAAGAAATATCTTATGCATGTTATCCA
>ML779005.1:813011-833843 GCA_009831015.1 Picea engelmannii | reverse complement strand
ACCACAACATATATACAAGAACACTATGCAAAGTCTCATTTATTACTATCAAACCCTCAGGGTAGGACAACACCATACAATGGATCCTATTATGGAATGGATCGTCTCTTGTTCACTTGCCTCTTTGAGGGGACATCCTCCTATTGAGATTCTACTCCAAATACAATAATTCTCTTCATATCCCATTACATTGCTTGAACCCCTTTATATAGTTATATCATCACCTAAGAACATTCTAGAGGAGGAATCTTCTAGAAGTAGAACCTTATAAGAAGTCCTCTTACATTTATTATATCTAACTACCCATTTATTATGTCTAACTACCATAGTGAGCCTTATTTAATAATATAGTGGACCTAGTTCTCCTTACATTGAATGGCCTCCACTATTATAACTATGGGCCCTTCGAGCCCCCCCCACTACCTCTCTAGCTACCTAACATTCCATCCCCCTTATGAAAGCGTTGTCCTCAACGCTTGATGTACAACCATATACTAGGGTCCTATGGATAAGTGTGGACCATAGTGCTGAAGTAAACTAGAGAACCAGGGTCCCATGGAGAAATGAAAACCATCATGCTGAAGTAGTCCAACATTGATTGTGAATTGGGGTCCCATGCCCAAGTGTTCATGTGAACTCCACATGAAATATATCTGAACTCAAGAACCAACTGAAAATGATACTCCAAAGATCTACATTGATCATGGGGATCCAAATATTTAGATCCCTCCATATCCCTAAAATAATTTGAATAACATACTAGTACTTAAGAATACTGAAAAATAGTGTGCATAGAAGACGTTGGACTTCTCTCCATAATGTGCTCTATATGATGTGAAGGAGAGTCATCAAATAGAATATGGAAGTGGTTGTCATCCCATAAATGACAACTATTCATATACTAATCATCACAATCATCCTCCAAAGCATACCAAGAATACACTTCTTGATGATATTCATTCATGATGTCTGCCATAAGAAATATCTTATGCATGTTATCCAATGAATCTTGAATACTACAAAAACTATCATTGAGGCCATCTGTAAGGTCATGGAATCTGTCATGCAATGTGCCACGCCATTGGGCTTTGAATTCTTCAGTAATATGTAGAATTTCTTTGAGGGTTTGAGAAGAAATAGCCATCTGAGCACCCTATGAAATCTACAGTCCTGCGGCCATCATGAAAAAACCAAAAAAATAGAACAATAAATTACTGCAGAAAATCGCGGCGTTTTCCGGAAAACCCTGAAAAACTATTGAATTTAAAATGTTCATAACTTCACTTCCCAGACTCTGTTTCGGCTATTTTTTTTTTGAAATTGGGTGAAATTGTGAGAGGAACTCATATATGTAATTTGTTTGGGAAAATTCGGGAAAATTTGGCCAAGAGTTATGTTGTAGTCACTACAAAATTTCTCCATCTTTTTGGACTTAAATGTTGTTGCATTGTCTGTAATGATTTTGATTGGACATCCAAACCTAGACAAAATATTGTCTTCTAAAAACTGGATGATAACAACATATGTGGCCTGCCTGGTGGGAACTGCCTCAATCCATTTAGTGAAGTAATACGTGGATGTCAGAATTCACTTGTGTTGAGATGAGGACTGTGGATAGATTTCTCCTATGAAATCAAGGCCCCATTGTCTAAAAGGCGCTTCAACAAAGATGGGTTTCAATGGTAAAGGCTGCAATTTTCTTTTCCCATAAAATTTTTGGCATTCATGACATCTTGAAACCTCTTTGTAGACCTCGGAAAATATGCTTGGCCAATAGAACCCAGCCCTCAATTTCTTATGCACAGTAGTTTTCCAATAATGATATCCTCCACAATCACCCTTATGGAATTCTCTGATGGTCCTCTCTGCTTCTTCCTCTAGAAAACAACTCAACAAGATTCCCCTGGATCCTTTCAATATACAGATTGATTTACCATACAGAACTTTGTTGCTTTCAACTTTAAGAATCTGGCCTTAGTTTTACTCAATTTAGGAGGAGCCTAGAAATTTCTCAACACATAAATGATATATGTATACCATGGGGAGTCAAGAAATCTTTGGGATATCTGGGGGACTCTTTCTTTTCCCGAATCTACTGACAAATCAACAATGAAATTTATTTCCAGAAGTTTACAATTTTTCTATGCCATCAACTTGGAAAGCTCCTGCCCTTTGATAAACTTTGTAGGTTTGATCCCAAGGTCATATTCCAACAACACAACTATCCACTTTCCCCTTTTTCCCTCAAGATCAGGCTGAGTTAAAATATCTTTCACAGAACTATTGGGCACATAAGCAGTGGTATGAGAATGAAAGATATAAACTCTGAATTCCTTCAGGGCTTTGACTAGTGCATATGATTTCTTCTCCATGATATCATACTTCAATGGGGCATCCCTCAATGTCCTGCTATAGTATGTTATAGGATTCTTAAAATTCTGTTCATCCTTCTGTAGTAAAACACCAGCAATGGTGTGCTCTAAGGAAAAAGAGAACAATATAAAGTCTTTTTATAAATTAGGGTTGGCCAGTATTGGGGCTTTGATCAATGCCACTTTGATGTATTGAAAGGATTTCCTGGCTTCTGGGGTCCACTTTATCTCATTTCCTTTCTTGAGCATGTTAGTGATGTACTTTATGATTTCAGCTAGGTTAGGGATGAATCTTCTCAGAAAATTCACTTTCCCCAAGAAAGATTGTACTTCTTTTTTTCTTATGAGTGTGCCAATTTTCAAGATCCCCTCAACTCTGTTGGGATCTATCTTTATCCCCTCCTTTGAAATGATGTGTCCCAGTAGCTTCCCTTCTTCCATGCCAAAATTCAATTTCTTGGGATTCAGTGAAATGCCAAACTTTCTGCACTTCTGAAAAGCCCTTCTTAGATGCTTGAGATACTCTTCATCAGAAACTGAGTACAAAGTGATGTCATCTAGGTAGATAACAATGAATTTATCTTTCTGATCATCAGCAAAATCAATGTCCATAGCTCTTTGAAATGTAGCCCCTGCATTCATGATCCCAAAAGGCATCTTGGCATACATGAATGTACCCCATAGTGTTGTGAATGTTGTCTTTTCCTGATCATCAGGGTGCACCATGATCTGATTGTACCTAGAGAAGCCGTCCAACATTGACATTTTATGAGAACCTACCACTTTCTGTAGGATGTGATCCATCTTAGGCAATGGGTAGTTATCCTTGAGAGACACCCTGTTCAAATTTATGAAGTCCACACACAATCTGATCTCCCCACTCTTCTTTCTGACTGGCACCATATTTTCCACCCATTTGGAAAACCTCAAAGACACTATGATCTTGGCTTCAAACAACTTCTTTATCTCTTTCTCAATCAAGGGCAGCAGCAGAGGATTTATCCTTCTTAATTTTTGTTTGAAAGGTTTATGATCTTCTTTAATTGGGATTACATGTTGAATTACCTTGGTGTCATAAACTTTCAAATCTTCATAGCTCCAGGCAAAAACATCAGAGAATTCTTTCATCAAATTTATATATCTCTGCTTCACTTCTGGGCTGAGTGTTTTGTACAACTTAATGATCTTGGCATCTTCCTGAGTCCCAATGTTGCAATATTCTACATCCCCTTCATTTATTGTAATCTTTGGACTCTTGGTCACATCATTGTTATAAAAGAGTTTTTCCAATGGGACTAGGCCCTTGGGAATGATGTTACTCTTCAGTTGCACTATATCTCTACTAGCAATCTAATTTTCGAAGTAGCCATCCTTTGTGAAAATAGCTGGATCCACCTCTTCATCACAATATTCTTCATCAATGTTCAAATTTTCAAACCCATCTTCCATTTTGAGGAAACTTTCTATTTTTTTATCATCTTCAAAAACCTACCAGTACTTAATATTATCAAGCACTATTAGTCTATGCTTGATCTCAACCTCATATCCCCTACTAGGAAAGATTGGAATTTTAAAAACTAAAGCTAAAGTGGAAAGGGCATCAACAATCTGATTTTGACCCCTTGGAATCGTTGAGAGGCTATATTCTGAAAATTATTCAAGCAAGTCAAGCACTGTATTCCTGTATGGTCTTAATCTGGGGTGCTTGGCTTGATATATTCCCTTCACCTGATTTATGATCAACTCAGAATCCTCATGAACAACTATCCTCTTAGAACCCATTTATTTTAAAGCTTTCAATCCTAATACCAATGCCTCATATTCAACCATATTGTTTGTGCAATCAAAAGCCAACTTATAAGAGCACAGTTTTGTAGCCAATCTAGGGGGGTTAATCCACACACCAGCTCCTACCCCCTCTCTACTGACAGCTCCATCAAATCTCATGCTCCACATCTCATTTTATGCACTGTCTTGCTTCTCTAAAAACTTCTCAATCTCTTGATCAAATCTATCTTTGACAACCATACCAATCTCTGGCCCTTTCTCTTCAAAACACAGATCATTGAAGAAAATAGAAGACCCCAACTCAGTCTCCATAGAGTAGATGGGATGGTTATTTGGCTGTGATTTGTTGTTGACCATGTATTTGAGAAAAACCTCTCTGTACAATCTCCTATCTTGACCAAATACAGGGATGGTGGTGTATGTTATATCCATCTGAAGAGTTCCCTTCGACTTTGCAACCCATGACCTCAATAACAACATGCAAAACTTGGGAGGGATATCAACAAATACTACATCCATGACCATATTCTTTGCTGGAATTTGAGACAAAGACACCACCATATCTTTGATTAGTCCTAAGCATTTCACCTTCCTTGAATGAAAGGAGAAAAGATCTTTGTAAGGCCTTGTGATGTCAAGGCCCAATTGGTCCATGACCATCTTGGGAATCAAGTTATGGGATGCTCCTGAATCCAACATGGAATTGTGTAGAGTCATATCATGGATCTTCAGGCTGACATAGAAAGGGGGGACCTCTTCAACATCGCTATTTTCTTCTACACGTGGGCCAAATAAGATGGTCGGGTGATCATCTTGTATGTTCAAAGTGTCAGAAGTTTGTTCCATATTAAGCATCTTGATGATCTGATTTATGTATTCACTGTTCTTGATCAATTCATTGAATGGTACATAAATCTTAATCTTGGTCATCTCACTTTCAAAATTAAAGGAGGATGAGGTTTTCTCTACCTCTTTAGTGACTGTCTCTTTTGTTGTTTCAGGTACCATTTTCTGGGATTCTGCCTTCTGCTTTCCTTTGTCTACAACATCTTTTGCAGTATGGTCCCTTTTGGGATGACTTGAAGAAGGTATGTTATTCTGAGCTTCTTTGGTGGAGTTTCCCTTTGGGGGGTTTGCATGCACTTTCTGATTTCGAAGATTATATTGTCTTTGGAATTGCATGATGTCGTTCTGCAAACCTGTTTGGTAATATTCTCTTTCTACTGACAAATTGTCATCATTTTCCTGCATGGATATTTCATTAGCATCCATGAACTGGTCATGTTCCTCTTTAGTCAAAAATACCTATGTCCCATCACCATCACAGCAATGCATCTTGTCTTCAAAATTGTCATCATAATTCTCATTGACATAATTATTTTGAAAAGGAGGTCTTATTTTTTGATCCCCCTGATTTCCCTGATTCCCTTGGTTTCTCTGATCTCTTTGTCTGATTTGTGGGATTGTTGGTCTTCTCTGATTTCTGGGTGGAACATCAACCTGTTCTCTGGTGTTAGGATTATTATCTAAGACCATTATCTCCATCATTTTATACATCGTTTTCATCATCATTTCAAACCTTTCTTCTGGTGTTTGTGAGGTTGAATGATGTGCCTTATCTTGAACTTTGTTCATGTCCCTGTCAGAGTCAGCTTTGATATTTCCTGAGGCCATTAGATTCACTTCCACTTCTATTGCATCGTTCATCATTTCATCTAATGAAGTAGATATTCTTTCCCTCAAAAACAAAGTAAAATCACTTTCAAAGGAATCAACATATCTGAGTTGAGAAGCTTTAGGGGGGGGGTGTTTACCTTAGTAACAATTAGATTATAGACCTTTACAAATCTAGCTGAAAACTCCTGCACTGTTTCGTTAGGTGACCTCCTCATGTTGTTATATTGAGTCAACAACTGAAGGGGGTTTTTCTTGTCGCCTCACTTTGCAAAGAAATTGGTTTGAAAGGCCTCAAAATCTATGATACTAGCTGTTGGGAGAGCTCTGAACCACTTTCTCACTTATCCTGCAAGACTTTTTGCAAACAACCTCATTTTTGCATCCTCAAAATCTACTTCTTCTAAGTCTATAAAATCATTGAACCAGTCTAGATGTTTTTGGGCTGACACACTGCTTTCAACATCATACAGTTTGATCCTTAGGTTATAATCCCAGGGAAAATCATGAAACTGAGCAGGGATTACAAGAGGTGAAAACCTAGCTACCATGGATGCTGTGAGGACTTGAAGTGGTTGTTGGTTTTGAGTGTGGATCACAAGAGGTTTGGTAGAGGCAGCTAAAATCAAATCTTGTAACCTCTTCTTGTCAAAGATGACCTCGTTCAAACAAGATTCAGATTTAGTTCTGAACAAAGTCTGCTCAAATTTCACATCAAACTCAAGGTCTTCAATGCTTGTTACTCCATCTTTGGGAAATGATAGATATTTGTCAAAACACAAAGTTGGGATTATTTGCCTTTCTTTTCTTTTGTGTACAAGCTTCTCAGGATCAGACACAGGGATTGCAACTTCTGGGTTTGGGTTTCTCCTGGTGTGAATTCTCTTGGGAGCCAAGATTTCTAGCTCAAACTACTTGGTGCTACTGATCTCTTGGTAATGGAGTTGTCAAGGTAAAAAAAGTCTCATCCAACAAGGTGTTTGATTCATTGTCACCCTCAGGAATCAAATCTGAAGCTTTAAGTCGTTCTTTTCCCAGGGAAGATTTCACTTTCGATCCCCGACAGCGGTGCCAGAATGTTAGCACTTTGTAAATTTGTTCGGCTAATAAAAAAATGACACAGGTAACCTACAAACCAAATTTAGAGATGGGTACTAGCCTACTTAGCTTAGAGAGGGCTCTCTCATGTCACTTGATGTTTCTTTGGCAATCAATGGTTATATTTAGTTTGGTTTTTTGGGGGGGTTTTATAAATGTGCTGGCAAGGAAGGGGATGGACACTTAGGGCTATTGAGTAAAAATTCTGAAATTGAATGAAAACAATGACTTTCCGGTAGAACTCTCCAGAGGATAAAGGATAAGTGAGGCGATGAATCTGAGTTATAAATTGTAGTTTGCAGAGTGTAAGAAGAAAAAGGAAACAAGTAACTGCCTCAGAGAATTAATGAAATGAATTCTGAATTAGTTATGAAGAATTTCACACAGTTTAAATTGCTTAAGCCGAGAGCATCACAAGATGAATTCTGAGATTTTAACTATCTAATTTAAACATAAGAGAGTTCAAATGGAATTAATGAACACATGAAATACATACAAGGAGAGAAGACAAAACTCATATCACCACCATTAGAATCTTTTCATAGAGACTTCAGAAGTTTTTGCATATGTATTCAATTCATCTCCAAAAAATTACAATTGAGTTCAAAACAACTAAGAAGGTTCCCTTGCACTTCTGCCAACATTAATACATTCAGAACTTCTAATATTTATACAATTCAAGTTCCTTTCAATTAGAAAACGATTACAATAGCTGAACTGAAACGTTTCAGCTTATAAAATTTACTACAATGATTACAACATGACAGTTTTAGTATGCGAACCGATTACAATGAATAATAAAAAACATTTCATGAACCATCGGCCAATTCCTTTGACTCTTCAACTTCTCCTCTTGCCATTTGTCCCGCTTTGGTCCTCTGTCTGATCTTCCACTTTGGTGGCACTTGGGCGCTATTTGCTGGTTCCTGGAAAACTGCACTTTGTTTTGCCCAGCCACACTATCTTCTTCCACTGCAAGTTAGAAGGAATATCGTATTCCATCATCTATTTAATTAGGATCTCCAAGTCAATGTAAGAGGCATATGTCATGACTGGCAGTCCAATCTTTACTGTCTTGAATTAATTCAAGATCTCAAAATCTATGACCACATATTCCACCAGGGTTGTTCCTTTTAAGTTCTCCTCCAGGCTTTCAAACTTGGAGTGATCCATTCTTCATTGGGCAAGGCGAGAGTTGTATTCCTCTTGATCATACAATTTTCCTTTGCCATCCCAAAATGGTGGGAGGCTTTTGATGAACAACTCTTCAAACAAGTCTTTGAATTCCTGTATACTATGATCCATTTGTATGGACTTGGTTTGGACTGACTTTAGTAGGTTATGCTTGGAAATGACCCTCCTAGCCCAGATGATCAATGTAGTCTTGTCCTTGACCCCAATAGTCTGAAGTTCCGCAGTGGGGATGGAATTTAGCAGGTTTATAGCATTTTGGACCCACTCTTATGGTTTCTTAGCCAGGGTCTCATTTACAACAGTGCACCTTCTTCTGGTTGTGATGACCATGCTATCTTTGTCATTGATGAAGTTTAGGTACACCCTAAACTTGTCAGCTTCAGCAACAATAGAGTCTCAGATGATGTGTTTGGCTCCCTACAACACTCCTTTGCCTCTCAAACTTGTTTTCAGAGTGTCCACTCTTTCCTGCAAAGATTGATTTTCCTTTTAAAACCGAGCCATCCTCTCATCTTTTGTTTTCATTTCCTGCTTTAATTTCTCTATATATCCCTTTAAACCTTTGATTTCTCCCACCTTCAGGCTGACCTGGGACATAGTTTGGACCAATCCTTCAGTGCTTGGCCCAACTTTTGTAGTAGAAGGTACATCAAAAACCATGCTTGGTACTTATATTTGCCCTTGTGACCGGTTCACTTTTTATTTCTCCAACTGTAATACCTTGGCCTTGTAATTCAATTGCTCTTGTTGAAATGCCTCCTTTTCTTGTTCTAGAGCAACCGATTTTTTGACGATTAAAATCACAACGTGTTTTTTTTCTTAGCCTGCAAAGTATTGCTAAAGCCTATTATTATAAGTTAACGATATATATATAATACTAGTAGGTGGGACCCCCTTGTGGATTGGATGATCATATCTAGTTCTTAGTTGATGTTATGAGGTTGTTCGACACTGCTTTTAGGTTTGAGAATGATTGATGTTCAAATATTGGTTCTATTCGCAACAAATGGGTGATGGAAAATTTATGTTATGTGTGAGTATCCTTACTTTAAATTCTCATTTCCATGTCACCAGAGCTTATGTGAATTGTTATGCTATGGTTCTATGATTTATTATTTATTACACCTGCACAAAACGTGTGTTAGTCATGAAAAAGGAAAAGGAAATAGGGAAAAATCTAAGCAAGAAATTAAACTATGCTACTATGATATACGATGTTGCACTATGCATTTTGAAGTTTGAATGGAATGTTGTTAGTACTAGCTAACATGGTTAGTGGATATTTGATTTATTGGCTTATATGGAAAAGCACGTGATGCGCACTATAGTGTGGTAGCAGTGGTTAATGTGACACAGGGTGGCGTCTTTGCAATTGGTGGATGTTGGTTTCGATGCATGGTTTAATTGAATGAGTTAATGGATTAGTGGGATGGCGTGTACTAAGGAAATGAATGATTGGAGGGTGGAGGCGATGTGCATTTAATGCACGTCACTCCATACCCCTCCCACTGGCCGTCATCCTGACTATTGTTCAATTGTGTTCGTTGTGGCTAAGCTCTGATTTTCAAGCAGAGAAAGAATTGTTCGGCCAAGCTCGTGTTTTTAAGGTTTTCGTGGTTACAAGTATGTATTTTAGCCATCCATAAACCCACTCTGGTTATGAAATAAATATTGTCTCGGTGATGTATGGGTTTTTTCTTTCCTTAAGTCTGACAACTATGTAATTTGTGATATTTTTCTGGAATGAATGTTTGGTGTGGTTCCATTGCAACAATGTTTGAAGTTACAATTTCATTGATCATTCTGAGTTTAGAAGCCATGAAGGCTCTCTGTCATCCTTATTGGTCTTGGTTGAAAGGTTTTCATTCATTCCAGATTGGCTTGATGTCTCCATGCTTTCTTATCACCATGACCAGTCGTTTGTTGTTATGGGGTTTGATGGGTTTGAAATTCTTTGTGTCAATGTGTATCCTTCATTTGGGTATGGGTTCGTTCATGTTATTGGTGTTTGTGCAGGGGGTCATGATAGTCGTTATGCCAAAGGGCTTGCTTAGGGTTGATTGTTATTTCTCAGCATTGTTTTATCTCAACATTCTTCAAATGATTGGGAAAATCACGAGGGTTATACCCTGCGTGTTCTAAGTATTGTTACAGGACCAAAATGAAGCCTTTCTCCTATGTTCATAATCTCTCCTATCACGGGAATTGTCACCCTGTCTGCGAAGTTATTGGTGGTATACATTGTGTGTGCACCATTGGTCTCAGAGGTTCTCACCTGATGTCGGGAGGTCGACTCTAGTCTCCCTATGTTGGTCCACAGAGAAAACCCTTGAATTCTCAAACCCGGTTTTTTATAGAAGGAACCATTATGTCCGCTCAGGTATGTTGTTGATTGTTATGAGTTGGTGGTGCATTGTCAACAGTATTCTATCATTGGCTTGTCTCTGTTAATTATGTTGACAGTGGTTTTGGTTATTGGTTTTTAGTCACTACAATTGGTTATTATAACTGTCAATTGATAATCTCAGCTTGGTTAATTGGTTGATTGGAGAAATGAGATTGCATGACGCTGTCTTTTACATTGCGATTATTGAATTATTAACCTAGCATTAGTTTTAATTGATGAAGTCACAACAATGCTTCATGTGTAATGTGTGGGTATGTGTGGCCTTCCTACAACATGTTAGGTTGAGTTGATGATTGATGTGACTGTGGGTTTTAATTGCCAAGGGAGCATTACAATCGTGGTAATTATGGCATGGCCATCCACTGTATATGTTATGGATATTATTGATTGTGCCATCAGAGATGGTCACGGGTCTTTAATCAATATAGTTTTGTTGCAAATTTGATCAATTTATGAGATGAGCTCAGGCTTACTGTTGCTACTTCATTATATTGATTGATAGCCCAACATTGTGGATGTTTTGGACCTATACAGTCACATAAATACTAAACATTTTGTCGAATGGTTTGTGTATTCTAAGCATAGTATGAGTTAAAATGGTGATTGTTGTCTGTGTCTTAAATGGCAAGTTAGGATCTTTGCAATTAATATATTGATGATTGTATTTGGATGTCCTTTATGTGGGTTGATGAATATCATGCATCGTAGCAGAGATAGACATAGGTTCTATGACAATATAACCTCATTACAATTTAATTATTAAATGAATTAAAGGACAGAATCGGGCACGACTTGTGAGTTTGTATTAGATGATTGAAATAATTCTTGGTCAGTGGTTGATGAGTTGACGCTGAACATAGTGGAAATAAGTGACTATGTATTCATTTCGGATTTTTTTTTTTTTAATATTAAATGGACAATGAGAAGAAACAATACTCTTCTACATGTTTTTGAGGGATGCATGTTGTCTTGTTTGGTGGCACCGTGTTAAAAATATGATTACAAACAATGAGCAAGTCAATACACATAATTAATTGAATTATACACAATAGTTTTCATTTGATCACAGTGATTATTTGGTTGGTGTTATTTCCTTTTACAAAATAGTTTTATGTATTACTTAGTTAATTTTATGAACAATATCCCCTCTCTTTCCCTACCATTATTTCTCTTTTCACTAATTACAACCCCATCGCCTTCCCACGTTCATTTTTCACTCCCTGTTCTAAAATTTAATTACAGTCAAGAAGAATTATGTATTGAAGTAGTTTGAAATCGCAGTTTCTTGGTTGGATCACAATGATATTTTCTTTGGTTTGCATTACAGTTGATTGTTTGATGTCTTTGAGCAGTAACCATGTTTCTTCCCCCCCCTAATTTTATCATTTTTCGCTCAATACAAACCCCTCACATATCCGAGAACCTTTTGTTCACTCCCTGCTCATTGACAACAATTAAACAATTTGTATGGATTGGATTGCATGAATTTGATATGTTGCTGAGCCAAAGTCGATTTCATATTTTTAAAGAGTTGTCATGTATGGTTGTAAATGAACTATTCTCTAATCAATCATGCATGTAGGAATGATATTTTTCATCCAAGGTAGCCATGGCAGAGGCAACCAAGGGAGAGGTAATTGGAACAAAGGCCCAAGAAGGCCAAGATTCTCCATACACTTTGATGTTGACTCGCAAAAGTTAGGCCAGTTATTTCAGGCTGGGTTTTTCAATTAGATTGGGCAAGGAGTGGTCCAACCTAGGCCTAAAAGGCCTCCCTTCCAAGCTCCACAAGCCCCTGGTATTCTCGTGCCCCTCATGTCTCATTGCAACCCGAGGTTCCCGAAAACGACGAATGGCGAGAGATTGTCCACCAGACAGTCTCCCAACATCGTGGCTGGCCCAATTTATCCTTACCTGCTCCCCCGCCTAACAATCAGATTGTCCAAGCATCCCCTACCCACTCACCAGTGAAATCCTCCCATGCTAGGAAAAGATTAAAAATCGAGGCCCACCATGCCCCTAGCAAAGGAAAATCCATTGTTTCCCCTTCCTCACCCTCCAATGGATCTGATAAATCCGTGTCTTCTCGGATGCATTTGAGGGACAATTGTTCTCATGTGATCAACGAGATTAGGCCTAAAGGCTCAGTGCAACCAAAGGCAATTTCAGAGAAATCAAAGGGTGATAACAACAATCAAGGAAGGATTGCATCTCAGAGTGGAAAATATGGTTTTTGAGTTTTATTTTATTTATTGTTGATGACAGTTGACTTCATAATTTTTTTTTGGACAACATGTTTTCTTTAGATATATGAGTAACATATTTTTGAAAACAATTTCAAATATCAATGAGATAAATTTCCAAATATGAATGTGATGATGGGAGTAACAAGGAGGGGTGTTTTTTTTATTAACTAGTTATGTTATGATTGTTAAGAACTAAAGGGAGTCACAAGGGGTCCCACCTACTAGTTATTATTTATTTATAACCCTTATTATGATTATTACTTTTCCCTGTAACTAAAAAGTTGGTTGAGTTTTTAATTAACTTAACTAATGAGGTGGTTCAACTACTTCAACCAATTCTGATTTGCTTAAAGGCAAAAGGAAAGGGAGGAACAAAGGAGGGCATAGAAGGAGAAGCATACTAAGGTTTGCTCTTTGAGTTTGTGCCGAGATAGTTCAGTTTTCATTCATTCCTTAATTGATCACAAGCCTAATTATTTTTTATGATAGCAAGGTCTTATTGTAGAAAACAATATTCAAGGTTGAATTACATCATTTAGACACTTGTTTTTCAGAGGTGTTGATCTATCTTTGATAGTATGTGTAGACTTGTTTGTTTGTGAATTAGTTTTCATGACTGACAAAGCCTATTGTGTAGAGTCGAGTGGACAACAATCTGTGGCAAGTTGATCTAGCTTTTAGAGTTCAGTTTTGATTTTCTGTTAGAGGTCCTTTTGTATGTTTCATCGAGGACGTCTAAGTTTGACTTTGGTCCAAAACTTCTTCACAAAATTTTGTAAAGAGAATGAATCTTTGATGAATTGGAATGAAATAAAGGATTGCTTTATGTCTCGTCTGTCTTGATTATCATCTTGGTGTCTTTACTTCTGTCTCTACATTTATTTCAACAACTATTATATTTAGAAAATCATATTAAAATGAATTTTCCAACAAGCTTTTATTTGTAAAAATACTAGCCTAAGCACTTGTAATCAATACTTGTGAGTTAGGATTTTATTTTTGATGACTATAAACATAGGGTGACATTCATGTCTATTTTTCTTTAGCCAAGCAAAATCTGAAAATGCTTGAGTAAGATCATTTCATATCTTTTCCTCAACATTTATTTGGTGACCATACTGGGGAGATCTTCAACATCTCTCTGGTTAATTTTTATACTTGATTATCATCCAATACATCTATTTTTCTGATATTGATTCTTTGACTGTTTTATTTCTTAATGAATGTGCCTATTGCAAGGCAGCCCAATATTGAGCCCAGTCTTCATGATCATACCATAATTGCTTTGAACTTGTTTAACACCATTTTAGACACTGCCAATACATGCTCTGAGCTTAATCATTCATGGGCAGCAATTGAACGAGATATTAGTGCTCAAGAACGATTGGAAGCTAGATGTAGACAACCTAGAAATCAGCAGTAACCTTCTTGTTTCTTCAGTTTCAGCCTTTCTTTCATGTTCTTAGACTCTCGTGTCTCTAGAAGAAGAAGAGGCCTATCACCCGAAATTAATCCTATTTCTGAAATAGGAAGAAGGAACGTTGTGTTATCTACCCAACAAAGTTCTCTAAGGAGAACTTTGTCTGATTCTTCCAGTTCGTATTTCTTTCCCTCACCTATCATCCACAGATGGCATCTAGTGGTGGATCTGGTGGCATGGGAAGTGATTCCTCTTCTTAGTCTTCGTTTTCGTTAGTAATTGGTAGCTTGTATAGCCACCATATCCCTGTCCAATCTACCACAAACCCCTCCAAAGTCATTAAAGAGTATGGGCTTTTTTAGTTTGAAGAAGATGCCATAAACACACCGTGGCATGTGTCCTCTCCTCTTAACCTAGCACCTGCTACACGTCCACTTCCTAAATTCAAATAACATCTTCCTAGGTTTTCAGGAAATAACACCGTCATTACAAACGAACACCTGGTGGCATTTTCTAATGCTTGTCACAACATAGGAGCCAATGCCAATGATACTTGCATGCACTTATTTGTCAATTCCTTGGAGGGAAAGGCTGTAGTCGATTTCTTTGACCTTCCTCCTAAGATTTTGTCTACTTGGGAGGAGTTAATCTATTGGTTCAAATCCACTTATGGGAAATCTAAAAGCCCAACTGAGAAGTTACGAGAATACAATAACATTTCCTATAAGGATGGTGAAACCATCAAGTCCTTCAAATTGTGTTTCACTAAGTTATACAATCAGATCCCTGAACTCATTCGAACTAAGAACCAAGCCGCTTTCATGCATTACTACAATGTGTTACCTTCCCCCTACCATCACAGGCTTGAGGAAAAATCCATTGATAATCTCGGTTCCGCTCTGCATACTTGTTTAGAGTATGAAGAACAACTTGAAAGAACATGTTTTCCTCAGGGAGAATCGGTTAAACAGACAGACATGGCCTCCCTCTTATAGCTAGTACAAGACATGAACAATTGTATGATAACATTCAAGCAAAAGGGGATTGTCTCACCTCTCACCCCTAGAGCTTCATCCTCTTCTACACCCCCCTTTAGAAACCCGATTGAAAATAATTTTCAACCTAAATCTATCTTGCCTCGAAGTTGGTGTAACTTCTGCGAGGAACACCACGAGGAAGCCACATGTGAGGTAAGGAAGAGTGCCAGAGAGAAGATATTTGGTAAAAGACCAGAAACTACTATCATTGTCCTAGATTTTGCAGAGCCAAAAGATGTCATGATCATCAATAATGGGAACAAATCCTATGCTCCCAAGGGAAAATTTGATCCTCCCCGCAATTCTTCCAGCCCGAGCTCATCCTCACCTGCTGCTATTGTTCAGGTTCCTAAGGTTCCTGACAGTCAAGGAAACCCTTCCTCTCTCCCCTCTTCCAAGTACAATATCTTGAATCAGTTGGCCAACATCAAAGCATATGAAACCCTTCTGGACATGGTTTTCATCCCTGAACAACAGATGCATCTGAAACAATTCATGGAGGGAAATTTTTTTGTGGTAGCCAATCTCTTTGAAGAGGTGAACGAAGAGGATTCATCTCTAAATAAAGTAGGTGTACATAACTTTAGATACCCTGTAAAAAATCCCCCTTTTTATATTTCTGTAAAAATTATGGATAATATTGCCCATTGTTGCCTCATTGATGGCAGTTCGGGCCCAAGTGTGATGTCGAAGATTATTATGGAAGAGTTAGGCTTGTCTTGTACAAATGAAAATTCCAGAAGCATGCTCTCCTATAATAGTCTACAACAAACGACCATAGGTGAGATTAAAGATGTGACCTTAGTTTTGTGTGTGCATCCTGAAATAAGGACAACCCTCAGCATTCAGGTAATTGACATGCCAACAAGTAATTACTCAATCATCTTGGGAAGAGACTGGTAAGATTTAACAGGTGGATACCTCTCACTCGACGGAACACATTTATTCGTTCCTCGGAATGGTAAAAACATTATAGTCCTTAGAGAGGGAAGGAATTCACCTTTCATAGAGAGTGTCCCACAACCTAACGTAGACTATATCAAAGAGGACCAAGGGGTGTATTCCATCTTTGCTAAAGAGGATAAAATTCCCTTGGAACAAATTGATTTAGATGATGGTATGTGGCACATGCACTTTGATGGTTCGCATTATCTTGATTTCTCTTGTAGGAAAAATCCATAACTTTTCTTATAGGTTGGATTTTGCTGGCACAAACAATGTCACGAAATTCGAAGCTTTATTATTGGGAATTGAGAATGCATATAATATTGGTTGTGGTCACCTTTCATTTTTTGGGGATTCCAAACTTCTTGTGAATATTGAACGTAAAATTTACTCTCCTAGAAACAAGTTGATAAAACGATACACCCAAACTGTTTGGGCACTTATCTCAAACCTGTTATCTTTCAATATCACTCATGTTAAGAGGGAGTTGAATTCAATGGTTGATTGGTTCACTGCTTTTGCAACCTCTCCTAATCGACTACTTTTTCCACACAAGCTTGATTGCACTTTTCAATCTGTATATTGTCCACATATCCCTGACAATATAGAATCTTGGTAGGCCCTCCCTAATGATGAGAGCATTTGTGCTTTCATTCAAGATGAACCTCTTAAGCCCAAGGAAGTTATATCCATAGAAGGAAACAAGATTCGAGAGGGCCTGAATCCTCTAGAGAGTTTGTTTTCATCAAGTGATGCAGGCAATAAAGAGGAACATAAAGAAGAGGAATCAAGAAGGAAGGTGGGTGAAACCATCTCCTTGAACATTGGGGCACTCAAATCTTCAAAGAATGTTAAAATAAGTGTCCAATGTTCTGATAAAGAAGAAATGAAGTTGGCCAAGCTACTTGGTAGATTTCAAGATGTTTTTGCTTGGTCTTATGAGGTTCTTCATGGTTTTGATCCTGGTCTTATTCAACATGCTTTCCCCATAAAGGAAGGCATGAAACCAGTTAGGAAAAAACTAAAACCTATTAACTCTGCATTTAAAGCAACTTTTCAAAGCGAGTTGGAAAATTTCTTAAGGTCTGGGATCATTTTTCCAGTCTACCCTGAATGAGTTTCCAATTGGATACCTATCTCGAAGACCACTAATCATATTAGACCCTGCATTAATTTCCACACCTCTAGTCAGACTATTATGATAAATCCTTTTCCTCCTCTTAATATGAAAATGATTCTGCACCAGGTTGTAAGGTCACAGATGAGGCTCTTACTTGAATTTTTTTTGGGTTATAGTAAAATCAAGGGAAAAGGGGAAGATGCTCACAAAACCACTCTTATCAATAGTTGGGGTACCATGACTTATAAATGCCTACTTTCTAGCTTACCTGATGAAAGTACCGCTCTTAAAATACCTAAACAAACAACTCTGGACGAATTGATCAGTATCCACATATATCTTGATGATTTGATTGTACATGTTAAAGGACTGATTATTACCTCAGAGTTCCAAGTGTTATTTATGGGTCCGTTCAAAATTTCTTTTGATACTAACTCTTGCATTCTAAAGGATTTACAAGAGCAATTGTTTTCCTACAGTACTAACTGTTCTCACTTGAAACATTACGTGGGACCAACGTGAAAAGTTTTAACGTTGTTGGATTTTATGTATACTAGTAACCTAGCTCTACTTTCAATTTTTCACTATTTTCTTTTCTGCTTTAAAATAGTTTGATTTCTGTTTTCTGTTTTTTGTTTTAAAACATTTCTTGCTGCTTTTTCATTCTATCATTTTATTGCTGCTATTTTAATTTTTGCAATTTTATTTCTGTCATGATTTTGTTGCTTACCATATTTTTAGTTGATTTGGTCAAAAATAAGATGTTGGATCAGTTCTTCCACGGTGACACTCATGCAAGGCATTGTTAGTCAATAACAATTAAGCTTACACAACTGTTACGATGTTTCCCCTAAAAGCACCCTTGAATTTGTTATCTGCTTCCATTGTTGTCTAGAAAATTTTGGGTTATCTCCTGCTTCTACTTTCCTTATCTTCACCCATTTGAGAATTTAAGAGAGCAATTCCATAAATTTTATCCTTGAAGTTAAGAGCCGATCCCAGTTGAACGATTATGCATACAGTGGTAAAACCCCTCATACTTAACACTTTTCATGAGTTATTCCCAAATTCCCGATCATTTTTCCATTAAATCCGCTCACTTCCCCCTGTTGCATAATCTTTCTGGTTATATCTCTTGATCTGTTGTTCTTGGTCTACAAAACCATGAGTTTTGAGTTCTAAATTTGTTGAAAACAAATTTCCCTGTGGATTCGCCAGTTTGTTGACGATTAAAATCGCAATGAGTTTTTTTTCATAGTCCACAAAGTATTGATAAAGCCTATTATTATAAGTTAACGATATATCTATAATACTAGTAGGTGGGACCCCCTTGTGGATTGGATGATCAGATCTAGTTCTTAGTTGATGTTATGAGGATGTTTGACACTTCTTACAGGTTTGAGCAGGATTGATGTTCAAATTTGGTTCTATTCACAACAAATGGGTGATGGAAAATTTATGTTATGTGTGAGTATCCTTAATTTAAATTCTCATTTCCATGTCACCAGGGCTTATGTGAACTTTTATGCTATGGCGCTCTGATTTATTATTTGTCACACCTGCACAAAATGTGTGTTAGTCATGAAAAAGGAAAAGGAAATATGGAAAAATCTAAGCAAGAAATTAAACTATGCTACTATGCTATACAATGTTGCACTATGCATTTTGAAGTTTAAATGGAATGTTGTTAGTCCTAGCTAACAGGGTTAGTGGCTATTTGATTTATTGGCTTATATGGAAAAGCATGTGATGCACACTATAGTGTGGTTGGCAGTGGTTAATGTGACATAGGGTGGCGTTTTGGCAATTGGTGGATGTTGGTTTCGATGCATGGTTTAATTGAATGAGTTAATGGATTAGTGGGTTGGAGTGTACTAAGGAAATGAATGACTGGAGGGTGGAGGTGACGTGCATTTACCGCACATCACTCCATACCCCTCCCACTAGTCGTCACCCTGGCTATTGTTCAATTGTGTTCGTTGTGGCTAAGCTCTGATTTTCAAGCAGAGAAAGAATTGTTTGGCCAAGCTCGTGTTTTTAAGGTTTTCGTGGTTACAGGTATGCCTTTTAGCCATCCATGTCCTTGACTTCTCAAGCCCGATTTTTGATATAAGGAATCATTATGTCCGGTCGGGTATGTTGTTGATTGTTATGAGTTGGTGTTTCATCGTCGATAGTATTCTATCGTTGGCTCGCCTCTGTTAATTATGTTGACATTGGTTTTGGTTATTGGTTTTTAGTCACTACAATTGGTTATTATAAAATTCAATTGATAAGCTCATCTTGGTTAATTGGTTGATTGGATAAATGAGATTGCATGGTCGCTATCTTTTACATTGTGATTATTGAATTATTAACCTAGCATTAGTTTTAATTGATTAAGTCACAACAATGCTTCGTACGTAATGCGTGGGTATGTGTGGCCTTCCTACAACATGTTAGGTTGAGTCAATGATTGTTGTGACTGTGGGTTTTAATTTCCATGGGAGCATTGCAATCGTGGTAATTATGGCATGGCCATCCACTATATATGCTATGGATATTATTGATTGTTCCATCAGAGATGGTCACGGGTTTTTAATCAATATGGTTTTGTTGCAAATTTGATCAATTTATGTGATGAGATCAGGCTTACTGTTGCTACCTCATTATATTGATTGATAGCCCATCATTGTGGATGTTTTGGACCTGTACAGTCACAGAAATACTCCGCGTTTTGTCAAATGGTTTGTGTATTCCAAGCATAGTATGAATTAAAATGGTGATTGATGTCTGTGTATTAAATGGCAAGTCAAGATCTTGGCAATTAAGATATTGATGATTGTATTTGGTTATCTGTTATGTGGGTTGATGAATATCATGCATCGTAGCAGAGATAGACACAAGTTCTGTGACAATATAACATCATTACAATTTAGTTATTAAATGAATTAAAGGACAAAATTGGGCATGAATTTTGAGTATGTATTTGATGATTGAAATAATTCGTGGGTAGTGGTTGATGAGTTGACGTTGAACATAGTGGAAATAAGTGACTGTGTATTCAGTTGGGTTTTTTTTTTTTTTTTTTTTTAAATATTAAATGGACAATGAGAAGAAAATCTTCTACAGGTTGTTGAGGGATGCATGTTGTCTTGTTTGGTGACATTGTGTTAAAAATATGATTACAAACAATGAGCAAGTCAATACACAGAATTAATTGAATTATACACAGTAGTTTTCATTTGATCATAGTGATCATTTGGTTGGTGTTATTTCCTTTTACAAAATGATTTTATGGATTACTTAATTAATTTTATGAACAGTATCCGCTCTCTTTCCCTACCATTATTTCGTTTTTCACTAATTACAACCCCATCGCCTTCCCACATTCATTTTTCACTCCCTGTTCTAAAATCTAATTATAGTCGAGAATAATTATGTATTGAAGCAGTTTGAAATCACAGTTTCTTGGTTGGATCACAATGATATTTTCTTTGGTTTGCATTACAATTGATTGTTTGATGTCTTTGAGAAGTAACCATGTTTCTT
>ML779005.1:782555-812953 GCA_009831015.1 Picea engelmannii | reverse complement strand
CCCCTCATTTTATCATTTTTCGCTCAATACAAACCCTTCACATATCCCAAAACCTTTTGTTCACCCCCTGCTCATTGACAACAATTAAACAATTTGTATGGATTGGATTGCATGAGTCTGATATGTTGTTGAGCCAAAGTCTATTTCATATTTTTAAAGAGTTGTCATGTATTGTTGTAAAGGAACTATTTTCTAATCATTCATGCATGCAAGAATGATCTTTTTCAGCTGAGGTAGCCATGGCATAGGAAACTGAGGGAGAGGTAATTGGAACAGAGGCCCAAGAAATCCAAGATTCTCTATACACTTTGATGATGACTCGCAAGACTTAGGCCATTTATTTCAGTCTTGGTTTTTCAATTGGATTGGGAAAGGAGTGGTCCAATCTAGGCATGAAAGGCCTCCCTTCCAAGATCCACAAGCCCCTGGTATTCCCATGCCCCCTCATGTCTCATTGCAACCCGGGATTCCTAAAAATGACGGATGGTAAGATATTGTCCACCCGACAGTCTCCCAACATCGTGGCTATCCAAATTTATCCTTACTTGCTCCCCCACCTAACAATCAGATTGTCCAAGCAACCCCTACCCACTCACTAGTGCAATCCTCCCATGCTAGAAAAAGATTGAAAACCGAGGCCCACCATGCCCTTGACAAAGGAAAAACCATTGTTGCCCATTCCTCACCCTCCAATGGCTCTGATAAATCTGTGTCTTCCCAGATGCATTTGAGGGATGATTGTTCTCATGTGATCAGTGAGATTAGGCCTAAAGGCTCAGTGCAACCAAAGGCAATTTCAGATAAATCAAAGGGTGATAGCAACAATCAAGGAAGGATTGCATCTTAGAGTGGAAAATATAGTTTTTGAGTTTTATTTTATTTATTGTTGATGACAGTTGACTTTAGAAGTTTTTTTTGGACAACATGTTTTCTTTGGATATATGAGTAACATATTTTTGAAAATAATTTCAAATATCAATGAGATAAATTGCCAAATATGAATGTGATGATGGGAGTCACAAGGAGGGGTGTTTTGTTTAATTAAATAGTTATGTTATGATTGTTAAGAACTAAAGGGAGTCATAAGGGGTCCCACCTACTAGTTATTATTTATTTATAACCCTTATTATGATTATTACTTTTCCCCCTAACTAAAAAGTTGGTTGAGTTTTTAATTAACTTAACTAATGAGGTGGTTCAACTAGTACTTCAACCAATTCTAATTTTCTTAAAGGCAAAAGGAAAGGGAGGAACAGAGGAGGGCATAGAAGGAGAAGCATACTAAGGTTTGCTCTTTGAGTTTGTGTTGATATAGTTCAGCTTTCAATCATTCCTTAATTGATCACAAGCCTAATTTTTTTTTATGATAGCAGGGTCTTATTGTAGACAACAATATTCAGGGTTGAATTACATCAATCAGACACTTGTTTTTCAGAGGTGTTGATCTATCTTTCATAGTCTGTGTAAACTTGTTTGTTTGTGAATTAGTTTTCATGACTGAAAAATGCTATTGTGTAGAGTCGAGTGGGCAGAAATCTGTGGCAAGCTGATCCAACTTTTAGAGTTCAATTTTGATTTTCTGTCAAAGGTCCTTTTGTATGTTTCATCGGGGACGTTTAAGTTTGACTTTGGTCCAAAGCTTCTTCACAAAATTTTGTAAAGAGAATGACTCTTTGATTAATTGGAATGAAATAAAGGATTGCTTTATGTCCCATCTGTCTTGATTATCATCTTGGTGTCTTTACTTCTGTCTCTACATTTATTTCAACAACTATTATATTCATAAAATCATATTAAAATGAATTTTCCAGCAAGCTTTTATTTGTAAAAAGACTAGCCTAAGCACTTGTAATCAATACTTGTGAGTTAGGATTTTATTTTTGATGGATATAAACATAGGGTGACATTCCCGTCTATTTTTATTTAGCCAAGCAAAATTTGAAAATGATTGAGTAAGATCATTTCATATATTTTCCTCAACACAATTTTGTTGTTTGTGGATGCTTTGTCACATAAATTTTTAGTTTTTTCTTCAAGCTTTGAATTAGCTTGTGTTTTTCTTCTAAAGAGGATTTCACTCCTTGAGGGCCTTCAGATTCCAACCTGTTGACCTAAGTTTTCCAAACTATGTTGGATGCTTTTTCTTGCCTCAACTGACCTTCTAACTCAATTGCATAAGTTGACAGCTTTGAATTCTTCAGATTCAAACCCAAGTAATTTGAATACAACATGTCATTGATATTCCTGTGGAATTTCACTTTTTCAGGAGCGTTGATGTTCTCATATTTCAACTTAATCTCAAATACTTTAACCTCATCTGCAACTGCTATATTGAATGTCTTCTTCTCTGCATCTCTCACCGTGAATAGAGAATACTTATGCTGAGATATCTATTCTACTTCAAGGATTAACTCCCTCATTTCATTCATAGCCAAGTTTCCTTTCTCATCATACTTCTTTGCCAAATCTTCTCTAGATTGGTAAGTTGCTCCAGCTGCCTTATCAAAGATGTGTTTTTTGCTGCTGAAATTTCTTGAGTTGCCTTCACTTTGGAGCTTGCTCCCTTTCCCAACTTCTACATTGTTGATGCCACTCTCTACCATATCCATATTTACCTTCTCTTTAGGCTCTTCCTCTTTTAGATCCACTATCTATGGGGATTGTGTGATCTTCATCTTTTTAGGAATAGTCTGCTGACTGCTGGTACCCAGGGCCTCTGAACTGCTCCTTTTGTTGTAAATACTTATCTTGGGAACTTTAACTATCAACTTATGAGGAGTCTGTTGTATTTGAGTTTGTTGTAGGGTTTCCTCCACTTGCTTTGTTTAAGTTGGTTGCAATATTGCTTCCATATCAACACATACATCTAGGTTTTCCAATTTTTCAAATTCTTCAACATGTTCATGCTCATAGGGGACCTGCTTGTTTAACAATCTTCTCTTGGATATGATCTGATGTGGATCATATCTTCTTCCCTGCAGCTGTGCAAATTCAAACTCCTTGAGCTTGGCCTGGATTTGAGATAAACATGATCTTGTCTTGACAGTAAAAGGTCCAATGATGAAAGGAAATTTGAGGTTGGATGCCTTGTGTAATTTCAGGAAGTGTTATGTTTCTGGTATACTTCTTTTCCCGATGAATTCGAGGGAAAAGACTCTGGGTGTCAGAAATATAGGAAACAAATAGGGGGATTCATGACAACCATATACCCATATCAACGTTGAATGCATGAACAACACCCAGTCCCCCACTCTATTTTCTAGATTTGGCTATAAATAACTCCTCATGTCATCCAGGACTCTTGTCAGGATGGTGTTGAAAATCAGGCTGTAAACTCTGGACATGACCTTGTTGATAAAGATGAGCATTGCAATTCTTTTTCATTAAGTTGATATGAATGTTGCTTCAGGGAAATCTCTCTTGTTTGTCTCTAGGAAAGTCTTCAGCAGGTATGTGTAATATCTGAAATGTCTTAGTGACTGGAAATTCACTAGTTGCTTGTGTATATTATCAACTATGAATCTATCAAAGCTGATGCAAAATGACTGACTGGACTCTGACTGGAAAAATGCTAATAGAAAACCTAACATGACCTCAACCACATTCTTGTCATTATCTAGACCTAAAATCTGACTCAGTATGGAACATACCCATTGGAATTCAATAACCATGGTATTTACACTTATTGGCAAGGACAGACTCTTGGAAATATGCTATGGTTTGACAACTGTTTGCAAAAACAGGTTTTTGACTTCGGAGGGACATTCCATGTAAACAATGATTAGATTTTCTTCTTCAAACAGTTCAGACACTATGGAAGGGGACTCTGGTATGCCGAGGGCGTATCGAATTGATAGGCTATCTACTCTACATAGGACCTCAGACCCTAGTTTATTTAAGACAACTTTCTCTTCTTGTGAGTATTGCTCTGTGCACCAACCTATGAATTTCGGGAAAGCAAATGCGACTTCGACAACATAAGGGATTATGGTGGCTAGATTGCTTCAAGGAAGGGTACTTGTTTCCCTACTTTATCTGACAGGTTATCTCTAGACACAGAGATGGGCGAAATGGTTATTTCAGGGTCGAACACATATGAACTCTGTCAATTAGGGCTTCTTCATTTGACGTGAGATCTTTCTTTGCCACTAACATAATGATAACTTCCATGGTGGCGATGAAAAATACCTGTAAATGAGCAAAAAATGCGTGATCTTGGCGTACTATTGAGCTTCAATTCGAATAGGGCGATCACACCAATCTTTCAACGTTCCAGTAATTTGAAAAATGATAAAATAACGACTAGCGCACCCTTCTATATACTTTTTGATTTTGGGGGTGAGTGGAAACGGTTTGGGACAACTTGCTTATCGCCCCGAAATGCACCCAATGGCGCCACGTGGTCCCGATCCAAAACCACAGTTTTCTTTTCTGACCTCTTTCGGGAATTATCCTTCGTGCAAGTTCTCCACCCGAAACGATCCCTGACCATTGATCTGTAGCGCTCGCGATCTGTGACCCACCGGGTCCCATCAACTCTGCATTTCCGCTAGCTTTAGCCTCCTCCCACTATATTTGGACTTGTCCTCTAGTTTATCACGCTTCCACATTAGTTTAGCGCCTCGTTAAGTCCTGGAAACTGGATTTTACATAGAAATTTTTATAGTGATAACAAACCCTAGCAAAGGTAGCAAACCATGGAAAAGGTAACAACCCTTGATGTATCTGCAACATGCAAGTACCAAGATACCCAGAGTGCCATGGTAAAGAGAATTGGATTGCCTGGGAATTCAATTTTACAACAAATTCACTTCAATGTTAGGTCTAATCCATAACCACAACACAAATTGTTGTTGAAGGTACGAAGGAGCAAACGTTTTATGCATACTTACATGATAATTTTTTAATTTTTTCTTGGTTATTTTGGTATTTGATTAGCTTCTTCCTGGTTCCATTTTAGAATGCCTATATTTGTTGATCCTTCATGAAAATTTTGCTTAATTGTATTGATGATTCAGATTTTGGTCCTACCTTGGCTATGACTGCTCATCAACTGCAGTTTGTGCAGTGGGTTCTTGCTTTCTCTTTGTGTAAAGCAGTGGGAATTCTATAATTTTTTTGTTTTGGGTGGAAGAGAAACACAATTATCAGATACTTAGTGTTATTGAAGAGGAGCTTGATTGGACCCATGAATTCAGTGTGGCAACACGTCACAGTTTCAAACAGACAACTAGATTATTGGGTTTAGATTCCAAGTTTGAGAGGAGTTTACTGATTCCATTTTGTGAAGTTATGGGTGATGAGAATGATTTTTCCTTGTTGGGTTAGAATGAAGGTCCAAAAGAATCTTTGTATTCCATCTTTTTTTGGTTTACTTCCATGAATATGTTATTTTTCATCTTCCTATTTGGGTTAGGTGTATGGGATGGTTTATCGATTTTGATCATTTAATTTCTCTACAGAGACTTTGAAAGGGTGGACCCTAGGTTTACAGGGTACCCACTCCACACCTTGCTTGACATTCAGTGCCCCCTTCACTGATTCTGGTTCAAGAAAGGTGCAAGGAAGTCCTTTCCATCAATAGAACAGTGACAAGGAACACTCCTCCTCACATCCAAAGGAGTTGCAATGCCACTCACATTCTGAATCCAGACCAGTAAAGCTATCCTATCCTTGTAGGCCTCAAACGACTATTTTTTATGGATGAATCCCAATCCATGCTCTGTCAATTCCCCAACTTGGGTTTTATGGTTTCTACCAATGTTAGGGACCTAACCTCCCTAACCCCTCATGTAGGTAGAATAATATATTTTTTATGTAATAAAGGTCAATATTAATAAGGCCTAGTAATAAGGAAGAATAAGTCAAATGTAAGAAGACCTAATAGAAGCTTCCGCTTCTAGAAGATCTTCCTATAGATTGTTCTTGTGGTAGATTGATTTAGTATAAATAGGAGTCGATGGCATGAGAAGGTTTGTCTTGAGAATTATTGTAATAGAGAACTGCTTTGTTGGAGTTTTCCCCCTCGAAGAGGCAAGTGAACTTTGTTTCCTATCAATAAAGGTATTATTTTGGTGTTGTGGTTTCATCTATTATGTTGTTCCGATTTTATTCTTTGCAATATTTTTGTTTTATGTTATTATAATAGATCTGATACCTAGCAAGTGGTATCAGAGCACTTTCCTTGGCATAAAATGTGGGTAATTTTTTTTCCAGGGTAGAGACGTATTCCAGCGTCTTTAAGCTACAATGATATGTCGTTCAACGCATAAATCCACGATCAGGGAAGCATACAAGAAGGAACTACAAGTAATACTTAAGCGCACATTGTTCGCCACCCTTGTAACCCTTTTTGGTACCCCTTCGAGTGGTAGTGCATCAGAAAACACCTGTATACAGACTGACCTATATATCCTGAATCCTTCCATAGATAAACTGATCGGTTGCCTGACTACTATAGTTCCACCGAGAACAACACTCGTGAAGATACTCTCTAGAACCTGGGTAATCAAGTAGTACGGATAAGGGTACGGTCTAGCCTCCTTAGTTGGTGCCCTGAGATATTGGGCTGAGTACTACTGTTTGACCTTGCAGGTATATCAAAGAGATATAGCACAAGGAAAACCCTTGTTTGTAGGAATCCTAAAAACCCTAACCCTTGGGACGGAAACATAACAGAACATGAACATACAATATTTATTGTCGTGCAAACTTGTCGTCTGCATTTGGGTTGCAAAATTACTACATATTTCTTCCTCTTAAGAACTTGGGCATTTCGCCACTACATTATTATTTAGTTTAGAGTATAACTACATAGGAATTGAAAAAAAAAAGTTTGGGGCCTTCCCGCACCCTTATTTGAGACCTATCCTATTGGACTCCTCTTTTCATTCTAATCATAGTAATACTTATCATTTTTCAACTTTTTTTTCTCTGTGGTCTCAGCCCCCTTCCGACCCCCTTATTTGGGACTTACCCCATTGGATTCCCCTCTTCGCCCTGATCATTGTGATACCCTTCACCCATAACCCCTTTTTTCTCTAGTCCAACCCGCCCCTTTCCGGTTCACCCCTTCATCATGGCCCACAACTGTAGCCAAGACCTTGAAGCCCGCCTCAATACCTTGTCATCTAATTTCTCAGAGACCCAGAAGGAAGTGCGACAACTTAGTGTCAGTATTACCACCGTCAATAAAAAAATGCATTCCACCATAGACGCAAAAATGGAAACCCTGAAACATGACCTTTCTACCCAACTTGAATCCTTCACTACCCAGATCTGTGCCAAGCTGAATATTACTAGAGACCTTACCTCATCTGACCAACCTTTGCACCCCGAAGGTGAGACTTCCTCCAATTCCTAGACTTTTCAGTCCCATCACTTTCAGCGTGACCTACACCTTTCTCGAGTGGATGTGAACAAATTTGATGGCTCAGATCCCACCGACTGGGTAACTCAAATGGAACACTATTTCTCTTTGTACCAAATTACGGATGAGTTGGCCAAACTCTAGTATGGTGTTCTCCATCTAGATCAAGAACATTGGCAATGGTGGCAATGGAGAAAAAATTCTTGCCAAGGGTATGTGGCTTGGACATAATTTGTTGCTGAGCTTTATGAATGCTTTGACACTAACACCCACCATTTAGTTCGTTTGACAAAGTTGAAACAATCTGGCACTGTGGAAGAGTTTATAGGTGATTTTGAGGGCTTGGATTTCCGCACGGAGGGCATGTATGATGCTTTTTTCGAGAATGCTTTATTAGTGGCCTCAATGATGAGATTCGTGCCCACGTCCTCATGGCTCACCCCCAGAGTTGGGTGGAAGCTACTAAAAGAGATAAGGAAGCACAACATGTTGTCTCTTCTCAAACTAGAAAACTCTCCTTTATTCCTCACCCTAAACCAACCACTTCCGCCCCTCCTTCCACTCCACTGAAGATTCAGAAATTGACCCAGGCATAAATGGTTGAATGCCAATTCAAGGGCCTTTGTTATAATTGTGATGATAAATATTTTGTTGGGCACAAGTGTAAGTAATAAAATATTGATATGGCCATCTCTAAGGTTGTTTATGAAGAAGAGGTCGAGGCTCCCCTTGTGGCTGAGTCACCTAAACCCACTGACCTTACTCCACCCTTAGACCCACCAGAAGTTGAACCGGTCATTTCCCTGAATTCTCCCACTAGCTTCTCCACTCCCCAAATCCTCAAGCTAATCGGTTACATTAAGAATCAAATGGTCATCATCCTCATTGACAATGGAAGCACCCATAACTTTATTCATCGCTGCATTTCCCAAGAAACTAATTGCTATATCTGTGCAATCAACAAATTTCAAATCATGATTGCCAATGGAGGGTCCATGAAATGTGGGGGGCGTTGTGAAAATGTGTGTCTCCAAATTGGTCAGCACAACATGAAATCTCATATGTTTGCTATTGACATGGGTGGTTATGACATTGTGTTGGGTGTCGAATGGTTAAGGACTCTTAGCCCCATTCTCATGGATTTTAAGGAATTAACCATGCAGTTGAACCATGAGGGCCAACAGTATAAGTTCCAAGGAATCACAACAGGTTCCCCTGAGATCATCGGTTCCCATCGCATGGTAAAACTCCTCAAAAAAGGTCATTCCGACATTAGTGCACAATTCCATTCCATTCACACCATTGAGACACCCTCTATGCATCCTAACCTCCAATCCATCCTCTCCAAACATCAAGCTATTTTTTCCACTCCCTAGGGACTTCTCCCTTCCCGTGGCGTTCATGATCATTCCATTCCCCTCATCCCCTAAAACCTTCCTCCCAAAGTTTTTCCTTATTGTCATCCTTTTCCCCCAAAAAATGAAATTGAGAAAATTGTTCGAGAATTGCTCGCCGCGGGTGTTATCCATCCTACTACTAGCCCCTATTCTTCTCTTGTGGTCATGGTACTTAAGAAAGAAGGATATTAGCGCATGTGTCATAACTTTCGCGCCCTCAACAAACTCACCATCAAAGACAAATTTCTCATTCCTGTCATTGATGATATCTTGGATGAATTAAGTGGTGCCCAATACTTTACTAAACTCGATCTTCGTTCTAGCTACCACCAGATACGTATGAAAGATGCAGACATTCCTAAGACTGCATTTCAAACTCATGAGGGATACTATGAGTTCTTGGTCATGCCCTTTGGCTTGT
Organism: Picea engelmannii; assembly: GCA_009831015.1. Taxonomy (NCBI): domain Eukaryota; kingdom Viridiplantae; phylum Streptophyta; class Pinopsida; order Pinales; family Pinaceae; genus Picea; species Picea engelmannii. The sequence continues at coordinate 803,766 of ML779005.1, read as the reverse complement.
GTAATGCTCCCTCCACTTTCCAAAGCCTCATGAATCATGTCTTCCCTCCTTTTCTCCCTCATTTTGTCTTAGTTTTCTTTGATAATATTCTCATCTATAGTAAAACATGGACAACCCATCTTGCTCATAATGATCGAGTTCTTCATATACTCTCTCAACACCAACTTTTCCTCAAAAAATATAAATGTGCTTTTGGAGCCTCAGAAGTGGAGTAGTTGGGTCATCAAATTTTCATGGATTATATCTTCAAGCTTCAAGGCATGCGGCCTCGTTCTATTGTTTCTGACCAAGATCCCACTTTCACCATGATTTTTGGCAAGAATTGTTCAGGCTACAGGGAACCCAATTGCATCTCAACACAACCTATCATCTTCAGACTGATGGCCAAACTGAAGTTGTCAACAATTGTTTGGAAACATATTTGAGGTGGTTTTCATCTGAGAGAAAAATTAGTGGGCTCAATACTTACCACTAGTTGAATGGTGGTACAACACCTCTTACCATAAATCTACTCACATGACTCATTTTGAAGCAATATATGGACAAAAGCCACCTTCAGTTCTCTCATACATGCTAAGTGTCTCAAAGGTTCAGGTGATTGACCAAACTCTTACCGTTCGAGAAGCTATTCTTCATTCCCTCAAAGAGCATTTGGTAATGGATTGGAATCGCATGAAGCAACAAGTAGATCAAGGTCGTTCCAGACATCAATTCGCTGAAGGGGACCAGGTGTTTCTTTGACTGCAATGATATAAGCAGACTTCACTCAAGGTTAAACATTGTCAAAAACTTGGGCCTAAATTTTTTGGTCCTTATACAGTTCTCAAGCGCATGGGATCGGTTGCCTACTAGTTAGCTTTGCCAAGTCATTCTAAGCTCCATCCTATTTTTCATGTCTCATGCTTAAAGAAGGTGATTGGAACTAAGTGTCAAAATCAAACCAGTCTCCCTAAGTTGGATGAAGAAGGCTCCATCTGGTTGCAACCTTAAGTAGTCTTGGACCAATGTGAGCGTCGTCTCTGTCATCACACAATCAAGGAAGTGTTAGTACAGTGGAAATATACAACTCCAACAGATGCCACCTGGGAGCCAACTACCATTCTGCAACAATTTCCTCATCTCAAGCCTTGAGGACAAGACTTTTTTCAAGGGGGAGGGCATGTTAGGGACCTAACCTCTCTAACCCATCATGTAGGTAGAACAATATATTTTCCATGTAATAAAGACCAATATTAATAAGGCCTAGTAATAAGGAAGAATAAGTCAAATGTAAGAAGCTTCCACTTCTAGAAGATCTTCCTCTAGATTGTTCTCGTGGTAGATAGAATTAGTATAAATATAAGTCGAGGACATGAGAAGTTTTTTCTTGAGAATTTTTGTAACAAAGCACTGCGTTGCTGGAGGTTGCCCCCTTGAAGAGGCAAGTGAACATTGTTTCCTATCAATAGAGGTAATATTTTGGTGTTGTGGTTTCATCTATTGTGTTGTTCCACTATTATTCTCTGCAATATTTATGTTTTTTTTTATTATAATAGATCTGGTACCTAACAACCAATCAACCCAAAATTGTATGCAACATTGGCATGGGTTTGCACCTGAATCTTTGGGTCTGTCAACGCATTGCCAATCAGAAGCCCACTAGGACAGAATGGGATTTTTGAACCACCATAACCTAATGAACCCAATTTTGCATTCTCCATTGCATTTTTTTAAGATTTCATTAAAATACAAGGACCCAAAGCATGAACACACTTACCTGCATAACTCTCACCAACCATAAATAGAAGGCGGTTACTTAATTTTGGAACTGAGCTGTAAATCTCCTCTAAAGCTGTATAGAGATGCTATGCAACCTAGTTTTGGTTGATCAGGATGTCCTCGTCCTTCTCTGCTATGTTGTATCATAAACCCACTGAACTATCAATGAATAAAACACCAGATTTAAAGCACTGATTACTTTTTAAAAGTACCTTTTATTTTTTTAGTCAATAACATAATCTACATTGTCATTTTTTCTATATTAAGGTATATAATACCATTTAAGTAATAAGCTTATTAGAAAACCATGCTACCATCATATTGGTATATATGATGTTGTTATGGTATTTAAGTAATAAGTATATTAGAAGATCATTTTGAGATGGAAGGGATCAAATGTAAGGCATGCACCCCTCACTTTGGATTGAGAGGTTTGCACTGATCTCTTTAAAATATATGATCATGATGGTGTCCCCTACGAAGCTATGCATTCCCTCTCCCTCCCCGAGATTCTAGATATAAGAGACATGTTCTTAATATCTATGAATACTTGATGCATCCAAACAAACAATAGCTGCAATATACAATATAGATTTAGTTTGCACATTCAATTTGTACTACAAGTATTCCGTACTCCAATTGCGTATAGAAGGAAACAACAATGCATTCATTTCCTATATAAAAACACCTTTTTACATTATATGTTATATCTTTTAGTATTGATCTATTCTCCTGTTGTAACTAACATTTATCTTCAATAAAAAGAAAAAAAAACCAGACAAACAAACCCAGTTTCTCTAATCTACCCATATCAAAGAAATTTAATAATGCATGTGTCTCACATCTGGTGCCGTGGTGTAGTTGGTTATCACGTCAGTCTAACACACTGAAGGTCTCCGGTTCAAGTCCGGGCGGCGCCATTTTAGAAATTTTGAATTCGTTTATCTTATTTTACAAAAGAGGCGACATGGATGCACTAGCTGTCAAACTTATGGGCTTATACTCCGCCAACTTTTTTTAGCATTYCCTGCTTATGAGGAATCATATGTTGCTGTGCACATTGAAAACCATGATCTGTATCTATCGATTTCAAGAACTCCATTTCATGATTCATCTACAACAATCTGAGAGGACTAACTTGCATCCAGAATGCAATTCTTGCAACTTCTTCATTAGTTCATCCTTTTTGTTTGCAGCAACAACAACTTTGATTTCTCCATAAGACATCACTTGCTGCTACCACTTAACAAATAAAAAACCTGCGTAATTTGGAAGAATTAGTTTGTTTTCCATCTCCAGGTGCTTCTTTCCATCCAATGCCTGAAATGGCTGATTGTTGAAACTTTTCATCCCATCCATGTTTATTGAAGCTATTTCAATGTATCTTGCAGAAGGCAAAGTTGTGGTCGTTGAAGGAAAATCAAATTTAAACATTCTTGCAATGTTCTAGATTTAGCAATCTAAGGCAGACCCAAATCTTCACCTCCATGAGAAAACTTGATTAGTGTATTGCTCAATTTTGTTGGCACTGTTGCCATAAAATGCTATGCCGAATGGGTTCTGGCGACAGAGGGTTTTTTGTTTTGAATTCATTAGTCCTTCCAAACTTTCTACATATTCATTACCAATAAAAGCTTTTTCTGCGGGCCAGTTACAAATAGAACTGAGAGTTATTTTATCAAGTTTCTTTTTCATGAACTGCCATCTCCTCATTTTTTTGCTTCTTTCCATGAGTTCACTGTTCCATTGCCATCAAATACTGGAGTTGAGAAAGCCTTTTTTGGAACATGTAGAAATTCAATTATCTTGAGGCCATTACCGGCAGTGGGCAGTGGAATGTTGCATTTTTTTTTCACTGCTTATAGTAACTTACAACAGTCCTTTAGCTAAGCTGCCATATTTTGCTGGATGTTTCTAATCCCTCTTGTATTTGAATGTGTATTTAGTTTGACAGAACCATATTTTTGACAATAGAGTCCTAAGCCTTGGTTGGAGTAAAGCGAGCACATATTTCTTGGAGTTTTCGTGCACCAGATTGTTTGGCAAACAAATCCCTGTATTTATTGGTGAATAGATTCCCTCCTTTCCTATTCTCTGGCTTTTCACTATTGAATAAGGAAAAACTATTCTTTCACTATTGAATAAGGAAAAATTATTTCTAGATCAATTCTTGATTTCCCTTCTACTGTGCTTATTTGCTGACATAAGCTTAGACATAGACCCTTTCAATTCTAAATTGACAGGATCCTTTGGCTCTATGCCCCTTTCTGCATCTTAGAACCTCCTTTTCTAATTTTTTCTTCTGTTGTTCCCCATAGAACTTAATAAAATAAGAGTCATCCACTCATATTACTTTGGTATCTTTGGCAATATAATAAAAAAGACTGAAAACCCATATTGTCATCAGATTCTTCTTCTGGCTCGGGTTTCCTTCCTCTTCTCTTGGAGCATCTACAGCAGGAAAAACTTCTGTAGAACTAGCACCTGGGGCAGCAACAACTGGAAACTTGCAGGGATCCTTAACTTTCTCAACTTGTGGGAAATAATAATATCCTTAACTTTCTCAGCTTGTGTGAAAGAATAATAAGTTGCAATAGCAATAGTTAGAACGTTCTTATAACCATTGATGATAGCATGTGGAGCAGCTGCTAATGTGTGGTCACTGATTGCCAGAGAAAGAGTTGTCACAGAAGAAATACCAGCAACAGGATTCTCTATTAATCATCCTCTATCGGATCAAGAGCTTCGGGATCAAATATCAATCCAGCGTTACCTCCATTTGGTGACGAATACAAGGGCCTCTGCCTCCACTAGAACATTATCTTGAGTTTTGTCTCAATCAACGTTTTGGGTGCCTTTCGACACCAGATTTCTCACTGAATTTGGGCGCATTCGTAGAGGTTTTAGCAGAATTATAAAATATCGCACCTGCTATATTACAGAGCATTCACTAACCTCAAGGACAGAAATACAGTAGCATTAACCTTAGAAAATCTTGGAGTACAGAAATACAGTAGCATTAACCTTAGAAAATCTTGGGAGTACAGAAATACAGTAGCATTAACCTTAGCAAATCTTGGAAGTTCTTTCTCTTGAAGAAACATACAAGTTAGTTGTTACTCTAAGGAGCAAGATTGGTTTATTTTGCAATAAAATGTTAAATAGTTTTCAATTTAAAAAAAATTGCTTCTTCAACTTGATCACCCTTTTACTTATTCTTTTCGCGACTAATTTACAAATTATGGTTTTCTGATCACCCTTTAACTTATTCCTTTCACCACTAATTTACAAATTATGGTTTTCATATGAAAATTATGGAAGATGGTATTTTAATTAGCTTCATTATTTTTCTAAGGGTGATGCTATCAATGCAAGATTATAATTGCATGTTAAATTTTCAGGCCAATATTTCTACTTTAAGTACTTAATAATTGAGGCTAAATGTTAAAAGTGAAGTTATTATATAGAGTTCATCCTATCAAACCCCATACCTCATAGTATAGTTGGAAATGAAAACTTATATATATATATTATGTATTTTGTTTAGTATTATTAAAAAAAATATGATTTAATTAACAGATGGATTGTGAATACAAAATTATGAATCTAGACAAACTACTTTCCAAAGCCTAATTAATGTATAATCAAACTAATAAACCAAAACCAAAGAAATCAATAACTTTCAAAATCTATCATAATCACACTGCTATAAAAACCCAATGCCAAGCCTTCACAAAAATAGAATTCACACCCAAAACAAAATGAAAATAAGCTTATATATATATATATGTATACTTCCACTAAAAAAATAATGATATTTTTTTGTTATAATAGAACATCTTTAACATGTGCCAATGTGTCGTAAAGAGAGAACATTCAAGTAACTTGGATTTTTCATCCTGAGGAAAAAACTGGAGCAACTGCAAGCTAGGGTTTGGTAGACGTGGCCACAACAGAGGACATCATGAGTACCAAGGGGGGCGGTAATGGAACCCCATCATACGAGTAGGTAGTAGTAGATAGAGGGAAAGGCCCACACAACGCAGGTTTCAAGGCACCAATGACAAGCACCTTGAGATCGGAAACGAAAAAGAGTCAGGAAAGTAACCAGAGGAAAGGCGACGGTATGGGGGAAGAAACCAGAGAACATCATAATGTTGCGCAAGAAACAACGAACCCCAATGGGGCTGAAGGGCGCAACCCATGTAAACCAAAGACAACAATGATGCCCAAGGTAACACTGGACGACCTGCAAACACAACTCTACAGGGACTAGATGAAGACGCATGTGTTAATCTGCAATTTTATGGGGTTGTGGCCAACAGAAAGAACGCTGCGCAACTAGATTAAATATCAATGGAAGCCAAGCGGAGAAGTGGATCTTCACCTAGGCTCGAAAGGCTTCTTTACAACAGTTTTCATGAACCTGGAAGATAGGGATAAGATCTTTGAGGGGGGAGCATACTTCCACGCCTCAGCAGGACTGTACATGCGACCATGGAAGGAAAACTTCTCCCCAGAAAAAGAAACCTTCAAAAATGTGCCTGTATGGCTGAGACTTTACTCATTTTCGTTAGATTATTGGCTACCCTCCACCTTTGAAGCAATAGGGAACAAACTGGGAAAATACATGAAGACATCAGAAGCAACCCTAAAAGGAAGATACACCTACGCAATAATCTGCATAGAGATGGATGTGTCAGGGGCACTCCCAGAAACCATAAGCCTAGAATTCAGGGACGAGGAATGGATACAAAACATTGACTACAAGCAGATCTCCTTCAGATGCCGAAGATGTCACGAACATGGGCACCTAATCAGAGAATGTACGATCATCAAGAATTAAGAAGTGGAGAACACCAAACTACAATAGGACGAAGATGGGTTTATAAAACCAAACCACAGAAACAGAGCTAACAAGAAACAAAGTAAAACCCCAACAGGGAGCAACTCGGAGGCCAGGAATAAAGCACAAGGAAGGGACAAGACCAACAAAGAGGAGGAGGGAGGAAAGGAAAAACTAAAGCTAAAGAAGCCAGGGAACAAGCTACCAATGAGGATACAAATAGCCCAAGCAAGGGGATGGGATAGGGGGGTAGTGCAACTCCTATGGATGGAGAAACAAGAGATACCTCCACCCCCATGCAGGAGGCAGATGGAGACACGGAAATGACTCCAAGCGAGGTAGGAACAGAAGATCCTGATCTCAAAGACATTGCGGAAAGGGAAGAGATCGATCTCCCGAACATACTGGAGCAATGGAAAAGGCAAGGCGTTGACAATGTACCATCGGAGAAACTAGATCACATCCAATACCTATTTCTCCTGAGGGAGGAAGCCAAATCTAGAGGGCTCAAGCGCACACACGGGGAGATAGGACACCTAGGATTCAAAGAAGGCGAAGGACAACCGTAACTCTCACCCAAACATACGAGAAGGAAAAAAGACAGGAAAACAAATAGCGTAGCCCTAGAGGAACTAGGAGCTCTGTTGATAAACTCAGGTAAGATCAAAAAGTTCTTTCCCAACTCCCCCCCATATGTTTAAATGAAGATTATAACATGGAATATAAGAGGCCTAAACAACCCACGAAAGAAAAGAATTTTTAGAAATCAACTTAGGAAGGAACAACCAGACCTATGTTTCATCCAAGAGACAAAATGCACTGTAGACAGAATGGAAACAATCGGAAAAAAACATTGGAGCAAGTACAAGATGGTGGTTGTCGAAGGACGACAGATGGTAGGAGGGATCCTCACCTTGTGGAACTCACAAGTGATGAACCTAATGGCAGCCGAGGCTACCAGGCACACACTTTCGGTTAACATGCAAATCATTGGGAATACAGATATGATCCTATGCACTAATGTGTATGGACCCCATATGCTAGAGGAAAAGAGAAGAATGCTTCTAGACCTAGAAGACCTAAAAACCCACTCCAACAACCTCCATTGGATCCTGGCAGGAGACTTCAACATCATCACATCACTTGTGGAAAAAAAAGGAGGCACCAAAAGGTTGGATAGAGATGCGGAAGAATTCTCAACATTCATAGACGCAACGAAGATGGTGGACATCAGAACCAATAACAGACACTTCACTTGGAACAATAAACAGATAAATCAACATTAGGTTGCGACAAGACTGGAAATATTCTTGGTGTCAGAATCCATCATTATGCAGGGGTTAACCTTAGATTGAAGCATCCTTCCCTAGGGGGGTTCTGATCACTGGCCAGTCCAACTGGAAGTAGACTTCCCAACCACCCCGAAGAATAGACCTTTTAGATTTGAGAAATTCTAGATTGAACACCCCACCTTCAAAGAGAACATCAACCAGTGGTGGTGGGAAGAACAACCAGATCAAGGTACATGAATGTTCAAACTCTACAAGAAACTAAAGTACATCAAATATAAGCTCAGGGAATGGAACAAGGAAAATTTTGGCAACATAAACCAAGAGAAGAAAAATATTGAAGATAGAATGAGAAGACTCCAGGAAGTTTGCATAGTAGAGGGCTACACAGAGGACCGAAAAAAGGAAGAGATCCAAATGACCCGGGAATGGGAAGGAAGATGCCAGCAGGAAGAAATTATATGGTGCCAAAAGTCCCGAATCAGATGGCTAAAGGAAGGAGAGAGGAACACCAAGTTTTTTCATAGAACAACCATTGCCAGAAGAGCCCACAACAAAATCCTGAAAATTAAGGATCAGGATGGGATTGAGTGAGAATCCTACAAGGAGATTGAGAATACCCTGGTAAGCCACTTCCATGGGATAGCCCAAGAACCCAACAAAGACCAAACGGAGGCCATCCAAAGGATTACGTAACACATCCCCCGACTAGTCACTGAGGAACATAATAACAACCTAAACAAACCCATAGATAAGGAGGAAATTGATCAAGTGATCCAGGAGATGCCCAACGGGAAATCCCCAGGCCTAGATGGTTTCACAGTGGAATTCTTCAAATCCTGTTGGGAAGTGGTCAAACACGATGTTTATAGGGTGGTGGAGGACTCTAGACGGTCGACCTCCATCCTAAAAGCATTAAATGCCACAATGATTACTCTAATCCCCAAAGAACATGAAGCAAGGACCCATGACCGCTACAGACCCATAACATTATGCAATGTGGTTTACAAGATAATCTCTAAAGTCAYAGCCAATAGATTGAAACCCCTCCTACCCACACTGATTTCACAAGAACATGCGGGTTTTGTGGAAGGATGACAAATCATGGACAACATCATCCATGCTCATGAGCTAATACACAACCTGAAAATCCAGAGGAGAGGGGGGATGATAATACAATTAGACCTAGCAAAATCCTATGACAAAATCAACTTGAACTACATGGTTAAGACTTTGGAAGCCTTTGGTTTCTCCCAACACTGGATCAGGTGGATTATCAACCTAGTCTCAACGAAAAGTTTCTCTCTCCTGATAAATGGAGCCCAGCCAAGCCCTTCTGGCCTACTAGAGGCATCAGATATGGAGACCCACTATCCCCCTTCCTGTTCATCCTGATCATGGAAGGTCTCAGTCAAAGCATAAAAATCACAACAACAATAGGAGAAATTACAGGCCTCAAACCTTTCGAAAACTTCCCTACTTCCACACACCAACAATTCGTGGATGATACCTTACTCCATGGCATACCCACGGTCAAGGAAGCAAAAACGTTCAAAAGGATCTTAGAAGAGTTTGGGGAAGCCTCGGGAGCCGAGATCAACCATTCCAAATCGATGATCTACTTTTTCAACACCAACCCTGCAATCCAACGGAACCTGGCAAATATTTTGGGCTTTGAGCACAAAAATCTCCCAACTAAATACTTGGGCATCCCCCTGACAGACAAAGTTTACAAAATGGAAACCTGGGAAGGAGTGATCAACAAGCTACAGGAGAGGGTGAAAAACTGGATGTACAGATCCCTCAACCTAGCAGGGAGACTGATACTGACCAAGATGGTTCTGGAAGAAATTCCAACCTATATGATGTCAATATTTCCCGCCCCCAAAGGGATACTACAAAAAATAAGGACCATCCAAAGGGACTTCCTATGGTGAGGAGCGGAAACTAAGAAAAAATGGGCCCTAGTGGCTTGGGAGAAGGTTTGCAAGCCAAAATGCAAAGGAGGACTGGGGCTACAAGATCCACAAGTAACCAATGAAGCCTATGGGGCGAAACTATGGTGGTGATGGGTTAAAGAAACTTCTACCGCGTGGGAAACCCTCTGGAAGGCCAAGTATTCCCCTGACATAAACAACCAGGACCAAATTCATTTTATGGGCACTAGGGAGGGATCAACAATCTGGAACCTAGATTGGCGTAACAAGACCTGGGTCTAGACACACAACTTCTGGGAAGTCAGGAATGGTAAAACAACCAGATTCTGGGAGGATGCTTGGCAACGGGAACCCAAGATGGGAAATATGGACAGGGAGGAACTCCAACATAACATGACCGCACAAGGCAAAACCAACGTCCACCACTATTGGAAGCAAGAAATAGATCAAAATAGATGGAGAATCTGGGATAATTTCAACTCCCAAACTAGTGATTGGACCACAACCATTGTGAAAGAGGTGGAGGAGGAAATGAGGAAAAGGAAAATTGCAGTCTCGGATGAAGAAGACTAATTAAGATGGGGCTGGAAAAATGGCAGGGAATTCAATTTGAAGGAAGCTCGACATTATATCAGGGACCAAGACAAAGAATACCTAGCGCAACTATGGGATAAGCTCTGGAGCAGCCCCCAGTGGAAAAAAATAAAAATATTCAAATGGTTAGTACTTCACAACCAAATTCTAACTTGGGAAAACCTAAGGAAAAGGGGCTTCATAGGTTCATCATGGTGCCACCTCTGTCAAACCAAGGAAGAAACAACAAATCATCTCCTCGATGAATGTAGTTACACAATAAAGATCTGGGACTGGGCGACAGGTATTTTTCGACAGTCCAATAAGACTCGAGGTAACATATGCGCAACCATCAACAACTGGCATGAGAGTTACAATGAAAATGAAGAGGTGAATCTATGCTGGACTCTCATTCTGGGGATGATCATATGGACAATATGGAAAGAATGGAACCGATGCATCTTCAAGAATGGAAGCCTTCTGGAAGGGAAAATCAAAGAAAAAATAATCTCCATGACAAGAGAAACGATGTAGAGCCGTAACTACCATAATGGGAATGCACAACTTGCAGGACGAGACTCTAGAGTCCTAGAAGATTTTCACCTACAAGATGGGCACAACCGTACACAAAAGGGCGACCACTGCAACTCCAACTAGGTGAGCGCAACTGTAACCCCCCTCCAGTAGGGTCACTCAAGTGGAATTTCGACGGGGCGGCAAAAGGAAACCCATGCATGCCAGGAATGGGTGGGGTTATCAGGGATAGTGGCAACAACATAATCCGGCTGTATGCCAGGAGTATGGGAAATTCAACTAACAACGCCGCAGAATTCAGAGCCTTGGAAATCAGACTCGAGATCCTAATCCGAGAAAGGATGACAAACACAATCGTGGAAGGTGACTCCACCCTGGTAATCAACACAATGAAGAGATTCCAAAATGGCACCAGAGTGGGCAAAGTTCAGAGACACTGGCACTTGGCACACTCCCTGCCAAAAATCCAGGAGCATCTGCAAAAGATGAACACAGTGGATTTGTGTTGGGTATGAAAGTCAGCGAATGGCCTGGCGGATAGAATCGCTAATGAAGGGGTTATCAAGGAAGGATCAGATTTAGACACCATCTAGAGCAACATTCCAAATGGTCAATTCAGAACAGACTGCACACAACTAGCAACAAAAGACCTTGACGGAAGCTTAACTATAGATGGTCACATCTAGAGGAGTGGTGCAAGGCCAATAGGCAGGCACGACGAATCCAGACATAATCTTCATGGCCAACACCCAATTACAAGTGACAATGTGGGATTTGACCACACAATAGATGGAGGTACGACCTCAAGGTTACATCAGTAGGAACAAGTGTAGGGTTAATATAGGGGAAAGTACAAAGGGGACTCAGCATGCAGTGAGTGACGTAGGAACAAATTTGTTACCACGCACCAGTAGGGTCACACCCCTTCCAAGAACATGTACGGTGAAGAGAAAAGTTGGTTACATAACGAGCAGGGGCAAGGGTCGATGCATGGATAATGGACAGACTGTCATGGTCACACATACCGAGACAGAGAAAAAGGATGGGAAGGACCACCTCTATGGGCATACCATGATTGTAAGGACAAGCCCACAGCAGGAGAATTTGCATAAGAGGTGAAACACTAGGAATCGACACAGTTGGACAAAGCGCAACAGAAGAAGCCACCATAAAAACAAGGGCCCCACAAGAAGGAACCCCTGGGTAGATAGGAACAAGAGGATAATTCAGGGAAAGAATCTCCACAAGCTAGCCAAGATGGTGCGTATGAAAAAAACGCACGTCAAAAGAAATACCTAGATGGGAGAAAATCCGATAAGCCATAGGAAAATTTCAAGGATGGAGAAAGAAACCTGAGATGCCAAGGGAACCTTCCAGGCGTTGGTCGAACTGAAGGGTCAAGCGATCATCACCAGATGGGAGAAGGAAATCATTGCCAAGCGCAAAGGCAAAGCCTAGGAGGAACTGAGACAGGAAGTGGACTGGATAACGGACCCAGGGACCACACAGTCCAGGGAAACACTCTACCACAAGATGGTAGAGATGGCCTGGTGGACAAAGATGTTAATAGGCAAAGTGAGCACATAAAAGAAATTTTCCGGCCGAAAGGGCAACAAGGCACAAAAAAAACTGCTAAAATAAATCCTGAGTCACCTCAACACCCTGGACGCTAGTACAAAATAAATTGCAGAGGACCAAAAGAATCAGAAGGAGAAGCTGGAGCGAATGGCTGCCCAATTACACTTATACTTGCTCTACGTCCATCATATGGAAATCACACCTACTGATGGGAATGGAGCACCAGCCCGAACCAGGAAGACCCACACGGTGGCCCAGAGGGAGGAGAGCAAGGACAAGGCAAAAGATGGAAAGAAGAATCTCATAATCCTGGACTAGCGCCAGGTAGAAAATGATCAGGGAATATTACTGGGTCAGTCTTAATTGCTGTCTTGTGTTTTTTTTGTTTTTTTATGGTTAGCTTGTCAAAACTGAATATCATGGTACTAGACCGGTTTCCCAATGTGGCGGTCCAGCCATGCCCCTATGATATCTCAAAGAACACAACTCTGAAATCCCTGGGCTGGTTTCCTTTTTGGCAGACCAGGGAGTTACGCTTTTATGTATATTAGTCTTTCTTAGTAATACAGATACTCACACTCACTTACAAAAAAAAAAACATGTGTCAATGTGTCATAACTTCACATTCTTAATAAGAATATGGGTTATCCAATGCATAAAGATGATGAACAAAACATGGAAATAGGCACCATAAAACCAAATTTAAATTTATGTAACCATTTTTAAAATACCATAGGCATCTTAACTTTGGATTTATACCAACACACGCATCTTAATTTTGGATTTATATGCTTCAACAAGGATCAAATCCCTGAAGGTGCAAACAATTCCTACATGCCGATACTTATAATCTTGGGCAAAGCAATGTGTATTAACTATTCAATTTTTTTTTTAATTTCAATTAGTTTTAAATATATATCTTTGGTTTTTAACTTTAGGTTTAGGTTATGGTGGACATTGTATATTTTGTATTTACTTAATATCTTATATATATTTTTCTAAAGTTCCACATGTCACCTCCACATTGAGCATTGAAGGAATTACACATCTCCCACATTTTGGGTTGTAGAAAGTGTCTCTCTCAATAAAAGTAATTGGGAAAAAGAAAAAACTCCTAAAGAGCAATTGATGAAACAATATAATTAATACTTTCTTGTGAGTAAATTTCCCATAAAATTTCAACCACTGTTACAAAATATTTTCATTAATACCAAAGAAAAAATTCAAGAGAACAATGCCATACATTTTAGGAATTTTTTTTTGCATGCATAAGAACAAGATCACTTTTGAATTTTTAAATGGCATTGACTAAAGGTTGGAATTTATTGAACCCTATTAAATTCTATAAGCTAATGGATGAAAAGTAGTATGTAGACATTTCTCCCATTCATTATTTTAATACCTTAAATTTCTCCCTTGAAATTTTCTCTATTTAGCACACCAATGTTGGGATTGATATTCATGTTCTTATTATTGGGTAACATAACCACCATGTAAACAAGGGTTAGAAGTTCCTTGATTGCAAAGAAGATTTTGGTATCTCCAAAGCAAGGGTAAGCACCAATGTTCACTCCTCAAGCTATGTTGAAGAGAAAGGAAAGATGAGCAAACATTTTGCAGCCTATTATCACAATATCTAGCACCTTTGTGCAAAGCCTTTCACAAGGGCTAAGACAAGTGTAACATAGAAGTGTTACCGGTGTCACTTTAAGAATCACTTCCTTCATTTTAGTGGATGATGAAATCCAACATGATGGAGGCTTCTCTAGTAACCTCAAGGAATCCAATAGCAAGATGAGATCAAGTCTATGGCCTCCTATTTTAGTTACTCATACACACCACCACTAGATCAAGGGTTTCAATGTAAGTATAAGGTGGTTTAACAAAGCAATTTCCATATTTGTATGTGTGAAGTATCTGAGACAATTAATGATATCTAGCAAGTTAAGAAAGGTCAAGAAGGTACTCTAAACACTACAAATAAAATAAAAGGCTATGGCTATTTCAAAACTTGTGCAAAATATGATCTTCAATGATATATCAAGTTATAACAACAACAATAAATCATCCCTCTAAACAAGTTAAGCACACAATGAAACTAAGACTGAAAAATACAAGTTAAACTAGGTTTTTTCAAACAATTACTTGTTGAAATGATAAGAGAGCACAACAACCCTAACCATGCAAGACGTCAAGCCCTAGAGGGCTGAAAATTAAATCAGCAATGCAATAAATGATGACAAGATACACTTTAAGGTAAAATATGCCAATCAAACCCTAGACGTCAAGCTTATATATGGATGAAAATTGAAGAGTAGTTGCTACAAACCCTAATCTAACCCTAGAAAAATAAAAGAAAAGGTGAATTTAGGTTTTAAGACTTGCTAAAGGGAGCTAAGACTAGTGTCATTTATTCCTCTTGGGCTTATGGAGTCAAACTATGAACTTTCTTGAAAACAAGGGTGAAAAATGGACTTTGGATAAAACCATAAGGTAGTCCACTACAAACCTTAGAAGGTTATCCTATAGAAAGACAACTAGGGTAGTCCACTACAAACCCTTGAAATCATTCTATGTCCTTTAACAAGATTTTAAGACAATATCAAGGGAAGGTAGTCCACTACAAACCTTCCTAGCTTTTACAGGATAAGATTTATTAAAAAAAATACAAGGAAAATGCACTACCACCACTTTGATAAGAACATTAATCACACTTAATACATTCATAAATAAATCCACTGAGACTTGGAAAGAACACTTACTAGGTAAATCGATGCTCATCCATGAAACCATAGCCATGAAATCATCCATCAAAATTGAAAAAACATTCATAGATTATCTCTCCAAGAAGTCACATGAGTTATTCATCCATAGGAAAAAGAGAAGTAAATAAGAGACAAGTAGTAGTAATCCTCCACAAGTAGCAATGATGAATAAATGAAGGAGCACTTCCTCTATTTATATGAGGAAACCAAGAGCTTGCCCTCTTTGAGATAATATCTACTAAATCCCCTAAAAACATAAGAAATCCATGACACAAGGTAGATAGGTCTAGGCCAACCCCCAAAAATACCTCTAAGACAAAGATACAATGTTAAAACATGAAAACGTCCTTAAAAAAATGTCATGCCTGTGAGTGTAGAAGGCTCAAGAAAGGTGATGTCATCTCAAAATGGGGTGTAAGTACTCTGAAAGCCATGGCTCTCCCCAAAAGGCGCAATGTATCATCAACAATCATGTCTCCTCATCAAGAAGGTGCCAACTCATCATCAAAAGTGATAGGTCGTCTCCAACAAGTGTCACGTCATCCTCAAATGTGATGTCCCATCACATATGCAACATCCTAGCTCAAAATCATGATGTCATCAAGGAAAAGGGCTCCAACCTCTCCAAAGAGGTGTACAATCATCATCGAAGGCCACGTCATCAAGCCAAACCTCAACATCCTCAAGGGGGTGCAACATCATGAAGGGGATCCCTACTCTCTCCAAGTGACGTGTCAAGATCATGGTGCAACGTCCTAGCTCCAAAATGCAATGTCTAGGGTCCAAGAGGTGATGGAGGGTGTTAAGACATGTGCCAAGTCATCTTATGATCCAACACTCATCATCAAAGCTCCAATGACCTCCATACAATGTGAAACGTCCTCCATGAAGTGTGGGAGAAGCATCATGAATGTCCTCCAAAGGAATATGTCTAAGTGTGCACCATCATCAAGCATGGACTCAAAGAATAAAGTGAGACCAACCATCATAGGCACAAGAGCGATTAGAATCATAAAAAGTGAGTTACATTTTAATGTAAAAGCCACATAAGTAGTTTATTTTGATGTTTGGACAACATCGAGAATACATTCTTCCATATATATATATATATGACATGATATTTATAATACACCGTATAAATATACATAATAAATAAGTAATTACTTATTATCCAAGGGATGCATCCTTTTATGGATGGTCACCATATGTTCTCTATATATGGAACTCTCATCATTGTAATAATATATCAATCTGTTATAATCATTTTGTCTTAGCATTTTCTACCGTATTTGTGTCTCTATGCATGGTTAATCTTCTTGTGATCTTGGTTATTACTGTTGCTATTGTTCATGGTTTATTCTTTACTTCATATAAATTTTTAAGGAAACTGAATGTAATTGAACTACTTTAAAATCCAACATGTTATCCGAGCAGTGTTCTTGCAAGAAGACTATTGCACAAACATTGACCTTCTACAACAACTCATTGTACCTTTCTTGCAATTCATCGTTTTGTTGCAACTACAACTCAGGTTAAGGTTTTTGCACTCTTCCAACAACCACGGTGAACCGTATTTTGGTAGAATACAAGCTTGATGGAACAACCAACTTCGGTTCCTAGAAATCTTGATTTCTCATCACTCTAGAAGAGAGTGACCTAATGAAGTATGTTGAAGAATTTGTACCAGAATCAACTGATGATGCAGAAAAATCTCAATGGAGGAAGAATGATGCAAAAACTAGAAAGATTATCATCTATTCTATGAGATACCATTTAATCCCTCACATCTCCAACTTGAATATAGCTAAGAATATGTACGACACCTTGAAGAAGTTGTTTGAGAGAAACAACACCAACAAAGCACTTGCCTTGAGACACCATCTTCTGAATCTCAAGATGACGAAATATGATAAAGTTGCCACCTTTTTCATGAATATTTCAGAGATCAGAGGTTAGTTGGGTGCTATTGGTGAAATCCTCTCTGATAGATAACTAGTCATGATTACCGTTAATGGTATTCCAAGCCATTGGGAGCCATTCATTCAAAGTATCAGTGGGCGATCCAAATTGCCCAAGTTTGATCTTGTATGGGAAGACTATACTCAAGAGGAGACTAGACATGCAGCTAGAGGCATGCAATGTTCCCATAATGATGACAGTAAATCCATTACTACTCATGCAAGGAAAAACAAAGGAAAAAGAAGAGGTTTCAACAAAACATTTTGAAGGAAGGAAGTCAACACCAACTTCTGAACACAAAAAGAAGGACATGTCAAAGATTCAATGCTTTAGTAGTGACAAGTATGGCCACTATGTGAAAAATTGTCCTACATTAAAGAAAGGAAAGCAACATGCTTCCACTGCTAATGTTGATTCAGAACCACCTCAAAGGAAGTCAAGGAATGAAAGCGAACGATGACGAGTTCTTCTTCATTTCATCCCTCTTAGGTATGGTTCCTACTAGTAATGATATTTGGTTGATTGACAATGGTTCTTCGAGACATATGATTGGATACATAGAACACCTTACAGATCTAGTAGAGAAAGAATCTTTTTTTTTTTCATGTTGTACTTGGTGATGATGCCAGATATACTATGAAGGGAGTTGGATCCACTTCCTTACAATTGGATTCTTGCACCCCACTCCATTTGAGTGATGTATTATTTGTACCTGGGATGAGAAGGAACATTGTCTCTATTTCATCCTTGGAGAACAAAGGCTACAAGGCTTCTTTCTCTGATGGAAATGTTCTTGCATGGAACATGAACTCTAGTATGGATTCCAATCGGGTGATTGGTGTTTGAGAGGAAAAATTGTATAGATTGATTGTCCAACCAGTTCAGGCCTTGATATGTGATTCTATCAGTTTGAGAGAACTATGGCATATGAGACTTGCTCATTTACATTATAGAGCTCTTCCCACTTTGGGGAAGATGGTGACAAGCCTTCCAAAGATCCATGTTGAGCACAATGGAATTTGCAAAGGTTGTTCTCTTGGAAATAATGCCAAGGGGTCCTTTCCGAGAAATGACAACAAATCCAAGGGGATCTTAGACTTGGTTCATACATATTTATGTGGACTGTTGCTTCCTTAAGTGGATACCTATAATATGTGATCTTAATTGATGACCACTCTCAGAAAACTTGGATTTACTTCTTGAAGACCAAGGATAGGGTTCTTGTCATATTTCAAGAGTACAGAGCACATGATGAAAACCTGACCGAAAAGAAGATCAAAGTGTTGAGATCATATAATGGAGGAGAATACACCTCCTAAGATTTCAATTATTTCTACATTGAGGAAGGGATCAAGAGGGGGTACATTATTCCTTACAACCCTCGACAAAATGGGGTCACAGAGAGGAAGAACATATCTATTGTTGAGCCAGTCAAGGCAATGATTCATGATCAACATTTACCTATGTTTCTGTGGGCAGAAATCTATGACTGCAGTGTATGTTCAAAACATAAGTCCTCATAAGAATTTAAGGAACATGACTCCCGAAGAGGCCTTCACTAGAGTGAAGCCTGAGGTTGGACACTTCACGATATTTGGGTGTTGAGTATACATTCATATACCCAAAGAGAAAATGACTAAGCTAGACCCTTCGGGTAGAAATGGTGCATTTGTGGGGTATAATGAGTCTTTGAAGGCATGCTGAATCTACATATCTGGTCAGAGACAAATTGAGGTGAGTAGATATGTTACCTTTGAGGAGGAGGTAGCCTTCAGGAGATCTAGAGGATCTCACATGGAAATTGATAGTGAGAAACATGAAGAGATGGTGCCTTCTCCCCCTCACTCTAAAAAAATTCAAAGGGAGACAGTTGATCCTATTGATCCCATTGATCTTGTAGCTCCAATAGATGTTCCCAGATATATTGTAGTAGGCCAGAAGAGACCTACATGGACTCGTCAGACTCTGTAGTAGGTAGGCAGACATGCATCTCTACGTGGTACCTTCCAAGAGAGCAAGAAACCTTAGATATATTCGTGCTATGCCCTAGCTATGAGCCACATCATTGATTCTGAGCCTTCATGTTATGAGGAGGCATCTAGTCAACCAGTATGGAGAGAGTCCATGATGGAGGAGTATCAGTCCATCATGAAGAATGATGTGTGGGATATTGTTCTGAGACCTTAAGGAAAGTTTGTAGTGAATTCCAAGTGGATCTATAAGATCAAACATATAACTGACAGGAGCATCGAGAAGCACAAAGAAAGATTTATTGCTAGAGGATTCTCTTAGGTGGAGGGAATATATTTGATCTAAAAATGAAGAAGACTTGAAATCTTGAAAATATTTGCAAGTAAAGTTTATGTGTTAAAATAAAATGGATCAACTTTGCAACACATCATTAATAGGATTTAATCATTTAAGACACAATAAACAACAACATAATCAATGAACATAAGCACATAAACAAAGCAAGTGATAAAGGAGTTCACCCCTCTTGTGGGCTACATATCCTGGTCCAGCTTCCAATGGATCATTATTATTAATTTCTCAAAGTGCTCAAAAACGTGCTTTACAATGCTCAAATTGACCAACANACTGCTCCAATGGCTTCAGAGCGTCCAAAAACCCCTAGCTGGGCTTTTTCGGCACCTCGTTTGGCCAAAAAACGAAGAAGTTAGGCTTCTTGGAAGTCCCCTCTTCAAGCTTGCTGTCTCTGCATATACAAATCACACCCTTCTCCCATCAACCTAGCACACACGCTTATTTAAGCGAAAAAACCTGGCACCGGGTGCAACCGCGCCAACGGTGCAAACTGTAGGACGGTTATGGGCGTGCCAGCCCCTAACCGCCTAGCTCTCAGGCACAAGAGGGTCATATGGCATCGCGCAATAAGAAAAAGGGCTAATCGTTGAAACCGTGCCAATCGTTTGCAAACCCCTGCGCTCCTGGTTGTGGTCACATGGCGTAACACAAAGGACCATGAGCCACATTTTTAAAACCCCGCGCGCGCACCAATGGTGGGTATGGACATATGTAATATGAGTGTGACTGGGGCTAGGGCTCCATTCATAACACAAAACTCCCGTGCGATATAGTATGGTTACATGTAATAAACAATACGACCATGGGTCGGGGCTAAGCCCTGGCCCGACCCCCCGCCAAATGCAACATAAACCAAACTTTAATATATATCAATTCATATATACAACAAGGAACAAATGGTGGTACATTGGTCGGGCGGACTTTGTGAAGGCTTTACATGGTGGGGAGGTCCGAGGTTCGAACCCCACGGACTCCAATAATTTTTGAAACAATAACCAAAGCCAATAACGGGGTGCCACGTGGCACCCAAACACTTGTCCAAACGATGCCACGTGTCAGAATACCATTCGCCCTTAGCTACCAACCAAATACTGCCATGTCATCACATGCCACGTTAGCTTACGGACGTACGACCTCTGCCATGTCATTGTACGACCCTGCCACGTCAGCCTGTACGGACTGCACAGTCAATGTCCTTTTTTTTGCCTGTTTGACAATTCGAACAGATCGCGATATCTCTCGCTCCCGACGTCCGTTTGAGACGAAACGAGTTGCATTGGGTTCGCAACGACGAGGTCTACGCTCTCGTTTGATTTGAAGCGATTCCGAGCACTTTGAAGTTTTGAGCAAAATTTGATCCCCTGATCACACCTCCCCATTGGAAAGCTTTTGGACCTCCAAAAGACTATTTTCAGTCTATGTGAAGATGAGGGTATAGTTCCCTCACCCTTCCAACCTCAATCCACTTGGCTTTGCTTGGATTTGTTCCTTTAAGACCAACTCGAAGATACTCCACATTTCCTCGTTTTGAAGTTCACATTCTCTTGTCAAGGATGGTGTATTCATGCAGTTCTGTAAGATACTCTGGGGAAAAATCATCTATAGAAGGAATCTGAACATGCTCTCCATGATCATCAATCAATGGAG
>ML779005.1:729468-778350 GCA_009831015.1 Picea engelmannii | reverse complement strand
CATAAGCACATAAACACAACAAGTGATAAAGGAGTTCACCCCTCTCTTGGGCTACATCTCCTGGTCCAACTTCCAATGGATCATTATTATTAATTGCTCAAAGTGCTCAAAAACGTGCTTTACAATGCTCAAATTGACCAACAAACTGCTCCAATGGCTTAAGAGCGTCCAAAAACCCCTAGCTGGGCTTTTTCGGCACCTCGTTTGGCCAAAAAACGAAGAAGTTAGGCTTCTTGGAAGTCCCCTCTTCAAGCTTGCTGTCTCTGCATCTACAAATCACACCCTTCTCCCATCAACCTAGCACACACGCTTATTTAAGCACAAAAACCTGGCACCGGGCGCAACCGCGCCAACGGTGCGAACTGTAGGACGGTTATGGGCGTGCCAGCCCCTAAACGCCTAGCTCTCGGGCACAAGAGGGTCATATGACCTCGCGCAATAAGAAAAAGGGATAACTGTTGAAACCGTGCCAACCGTTTGCAAACCCCCGCGCTCCTGGTTGTGGTCACATGGCGTAACACAAAGGACCTCGGGCCACATTTTTAAAACCCCCCGCGCGCGCCAATGGTAGGTATGGACATATGTAATATGAGTGTGACCGGGGCTAGGGCTCCGTTCATAACACAAAACTCCCACACGATATAGTATGGTTACATGTAATAAACAATACGACCATGGGTCGGGGCTAAGCCCCGGCCCGACCCCCCGCCAAATGCAACATAAACCAAACTTTAATATATATCAATTCATATATAGAACAAGGAACAAATGGTGGTACATTGGTCGGGCGGAATTTGTGAAGGATTTACATGGTAGGGAGGTCCGAGGTTCAAACCCCACGGACTCCAATAATTTTTGAAACAATAACCAAAGCCAATAACGGGGTGCCACGTGGCACCCAAACACTTTTCCAAATGATGCCACGTGTCAGAATACCATTCGACCTCAGCTACAACCAAATACTGCCGCATCATCACATGCCATGTCATCTTATGGACGTACGGCCTCTGCCATGTCATCGTACAGCCCTACCACGTCAGCTTGTACGGACTGCATAGTCAACGTCCTTTTTTTTGCCTATTTGACGATTCGAACAGATCGCGATATCTCTCGCTCCCGATGTCTGTTTGAGACGAAACGAGTTGCGTTGGGTTTGCAACGACAAGGCCTACGCTCTCATTCGATTTGAAGTGATTCTGAGCACTTTGAATTTTTGAGCAAAATTTGATCCCCTGATCAATATTATGAGGAGATATTTTCTCATGTTGCTCGATACACTTCTATCCGAATGATTATTTCCCTTGCAACATCCATGGGTTGGAGACTACATCAGATGGATGTGAAGATAGCCTTTCTCAATGGAGAGATTGAGGAAGAAGTATGCATTGAGCAACCAAATGGTTTCATCATACATGAGAAGGAGTCTCATGTGTGAAGGTTGAAGAAGGCCATGTATGGACTCAAGTATGAATCTCGATCTTGGTATGCGAGGATTGATGGACACCTGATGAGTTTGGTCTTTAGAAAAAGTGTTGTTGATCCCAACCTATACTACAAGAATGTTAACGATGAGTCCCTCATTCTGGTCCTCTACGTTGATGATCTATTCCTCACCGATACAAAGCCTTATTGTTGAATGCAATTATGCTTTGGCCTCTGAGTTTGAGATGAAGGACCTTGGTATGATGCACTACTTCTTGGGACTAGAGGTGTGGCAGAGAACTGATGATATCTTCCTAAGTCAGGGGAAGTACATAGTTGAGATATTGAAAAAGTTTGGGATGCTGAACTATAAACCCATGGCTACACCAATGGTGATGAATCTGAAGAAAATAAGTGTGTCTTCTTTAGATTTCGACAATATTGATCCAAATCTGTAAAGACAAATGATTGGATCATTGATGTATGTGGTTAACACCAAACCATATATTTTCTATGCAGTGAGTGCACTTAGCCAATTTATGATTCAACCGAGACAAACACACTAGATTGTTGTGAAGCATGTGTTGAGATACATGTGAGGAACAATTGGACATGGTCTGAGATATACTTTTAGTATTGACATGATATTGCAGGGATATATTGACTCTGATTGGGCAGGAGCACAATGGATAGGAAGAGCACCTTTGGGTGTTGCTTCACTTTGGGATCTGCCATGGTTTCCTGGTGTAGCGAGAAATAAACTTTTGTGGCCTTGAGCACCGTAGAAGCAGAGTACATTGCATTGAGTGTGGCATTCTGTGAAGCAGTGTGGCTTCCCAGGCTCATTGCATATTTATTTGGACATGTGTTAGATTCTACCGTTATTCATTGTGATAACTATAGTTGTGTGAATCTCTTAGAGAATCCAATGTTTCGTGACAAATTGAAACACATTGAGATCAAGTACCATTAAATCCGAGACATGGTGCAGAAGAAGGAAGTAATGGTGTAGTACCTTCCTACAGATGAGCATGCTGCTGATGTTCTACCAAACCCCTTACCAGGATGAAGTTCAAGTACTTCCATGAAAAACTCGGTGTGGTAGAGAATGCCTCCCTTGTTGAAAGGGAGTGTTGATGTTTGCAACTTCTTGAAACATTCTCTAGATCGTACTCCTCTGTTATTGATTTGAGTTGATCTTTGACGACACTTATCCGAGAAGGAATAAGTGGGTTTGAGATTATATCCCAATGTCCCTTGTGGAGAGCACATGATGACATGTCAAGGAATTGACCTTGATGTCACACACTATGGGGAGTTGAACCTAGTGTTTCTAGAGGGAGTAGCCTATAGAAGTCTACATGGGAGTGCCATGTGTGACAAATATTTTCCAGATCGTACTCCTGTGTGACTGAGTTGAGTTGATCTGTGAGGACACTTATCCGAGAAGGGATAAGTGGGGTTGGGATTATATCCCAACGTCCCTTGTGGAGAGCACATGAGGACATGCCAATGAGTTGACGTTGACGTCACACACTATGGGGAGTTGACCCTAATGTTTCTAGAGAGAGTAGCCTCTAGAAATCCATATGGGAGTGCCATGTGTGACAAAAAATTTTGCTACAATGTCCCGAGTAAGCATCTGATGGACCTTCTGTAACATAAAAAATATACATAATATTAAGTGATAATAATAATAATAATAATAATAATAATAGTAGTAGTAGTAACAATAATTATAATAAATAATTATTAATTATCTAAGGGACACATCCTTTCATGGATGGTCACCACATGTGCCTTTAGGTTCTCTATATATTTGACACTCTCATTGTACATTTATTCATCATATATTATTTATTTTATCTCATTATATACATTATTATTCAATATATTTTGTTGTCCAATATGGATTACGGTTATTTATTCCGTTTATGATGGATGTCCGTCATAAGAACCAGATTGGTTCTTTACATTGGTATCAAAGCAAGTCTGATCCTAGCCTTTGGCTGCTAGACCTATGGTCAAAATTTTGTTTCTCTTGGCAACGTCACTGTAGGCCTTTGGCCACTCAAAATTTCAAGTTTTTGGAACTTCGGTCTTTGACCAAAACCTGGCCTTTGGTCATTCGAAGTTAAGAATTACTCTACTGCCAAAAAAATTAGAAGAAATACCAGGTCATATTGTTGCTTGAAGAAAAAAAGAAAAAAGAAAAACCATAAAAGAAAAAAAAAAAAAAAAAGTAAAAAGAAAAGGGTTTTTTAAGGTGCACGTGAAGAAGTATAAGTGCACACCAATAAGTTTGAAGGAAATATTCGGAATTTGGCATTAGTTAAGTTAATTATCATTTAAAAAGTGAGAACAAATAATTTAAAAAGTGAGAAAAAATAATTTAAAATAAAAAAGTTTCAAAGAAGAGGAAAAGTGAATATTTTATTTTACCTTTGGAGATTTACCATCCCATGGTTTTGGAAAACCATTGGCCCATGGTATTCCATACCATATATAATATATATGTGTGTGTATTTACCTCTAAATAAGTATTTCACAAAACTTAGGGTCACATTTGTTGAGCCCTAACGACCGCTGAAAAATAGTCAAGAGTATAAAAGGGATTTATAAGGTACTTTTTATAAAGTTTAAAAAGGATTAAGTCATAACTTTTAAAGAAAATAAAGTGAATAGAATATTAAAAGGAGTAACAATTAAAAAAAATAAGTAAAAGAAAACACAAAAAAATGGATTGTTTTAAAAAGTGGGTTTTTGGAATTCATACATTTATCATTTATAAAAATAAATATGAAGTGAACTATGACATCTACAAAGAAAACATTTTCGGCAAAATGTCCCTATTGCGCAAAAGAGGAAGAGTATGAAAGGGGCCTTATGAATGGAACTCACCCTTGTCCATATTGTAAAAAGTTTTTTACTTTAGTATGGAATCAAGGTGGCACGCATTGGGAAGTGAAAATAAAAGAATTAGAGAACCAAGTAACTCATTATCAACAACACAACATAAATTTACAATTTCAAGTGGGGTTGGAGCAAATGCAAAAAAACCAAGAAGAGAGACAAAAATAAAATCTTGAGGTAAAATTACTAGAAAAAGACAAAGACATTTCTTACTTAAAAAAACATAACCAAAAGTTATTGGTACAAATAAACGAGGCAAAAGATAAGACACAAAGGAATAAAAAATTAGAACAAGCTAATCACGATCTCATTAAGAAATTAATAGAGAAAGATGAAGATAATTGTCGTTTAAAGAACCATAATCAAAGCTTGGTTGAACAAATCAAGAAGTTAAAGAATGAGAATAAATTACCCGAAAAATATGAAGAACCCTCTCGCCTAAGAATACTTAATCAACAATTGCTTGCACAAATTAAAAGTTTAAAGAATGAAATAACAAAAAATTTGGAATCAAAAAATAAAGACGACAAGTCAGGAAATAAGGAAGAACTTTTACGTTTAAGGTGACATAATCAAGACTTACTTACCCAAATTAGAAAGCTAAAACATGATAAGAAATCTTTACAAGAAGAGCTAGATCACAAAGAAACAATGACTAAATCAATTGAAATAAAGAAGCTTCTAGTTCAAAAAATCCAAACCTTAGAGAAAGAAACAAACACTGATCCAATTGAATTACCAAAAACATCAAAAGTTGAAGAAAGATCCAATAAACAATATTAAGAACAGATTTGGGTGCCTTATCGTCATCCAAATCACAAGAGTTGTTATGACCAACAACAAGGTCAAGATGAATATAAACAATGTTCTTCTTACCAAAAACTAAACTACAACATTGAAACAAAACAAAGACAAAATTGACAACTTCTATGGAAGCCTAAAATAAGAAATCATATCCGAATAATCAATCATCAAACAATTCCAATGAAAATAGATTTGGGATGGATCACTTCCAAAGAGATGCAACATATTACTTCAGGAATTTCAAGATTATATCGTTTTGTTTTGTCAAGTGTCACAACTACAAAAACAAAAGATCATGAGAAGTCAGTTCAAGTTAGGACAAGAGATAGGTACTTTTCTAATCATGCTTTGAGGGAAAAACATTTTTAAGGGGAAGACAATGCAACATACAATTTGATATATAATATTAAGTGATAATAATAATAATAATAATAATAATAAATAGTTATTAATTATCTAAGGGACACATCCTTTCATGGATGATCACCACATGTGCCTTTAGGTTCTCTATGTATTTGGCACTCTCATTGTACATCTATTCATCATATATGATCTATTTTATCTCATTATATACATTCTTATTCAATATATTTTGTTGTCCAATATAGATTACAGTTATTTATTCCATTTATGATGGATGTCCATCGTAAGAACCATATTGGTTCTTTACACCTTCTCCTAGATTGGGTTGCAAACCAAGGGAGATAGGATGCATTTATCACAAAGGTGTACTTGTGGTAAATGGGCCTAGGCATAGTCCTTCCTTGTTTATGACAAGGAATAGTATGGACTCGAGGTGCTTGAGGTGTTTTCCACGTGTCAGTTAGCATCAGGCTAACATTCACTCACAGGGGTGTACCTATGGTGAACGACCTTGGTTGAGAATGTCTCCCTCATTGAGAGGGAGTGTTGATGTTTGGGCAACATCGGGAATGCATTCTTCTCTCTCTCTCTCCCTCTCTCTCTCTCTACACACACACACACACACACACACACACACACACACACATATATGACATGATATTTATAATACAACGTATAAATATACATAATAAATAAGTAGTTACTTATTATCCAAGGGACACATCCTTTCATGGATGGTCACCATATGTTCTCTATATATGGAACTCTCATCATTGTAATAATATATCAATCTATTATAATCATTTTTCCTTGGCATTTTCTATTGTACGTGTGTCTCCGTGCATGATTCTTCTTCTTGTGATCTTGGTTATCACTGCTGCTAATGTTCATGGTTTATGCATCAGTTCATGTAAATTTGTAAAGAAATTGAATGTAATTGAAAAACATTAAACTCCAATAGTTCACATTAGGTATCTTCTTCAAACTTCACACTAGCTTATGAATTTATGCAATTTACCAAGTTTAGGTATGGGAGGACCATCATAGAACCCTATTAGGTGTGTCAATACCCAAGTAGATGAGTATTTCCCAAGAAAGCCATCAAAGTGTAAGTGTGAGTGAGTGGTATGACTTGGGATTTACTTCATGGTCATGGTGTCATTGACATGCAAGGCCATGTGTGATGTTCATCTCCATGAGATCCTTTATATAGGGAGTGCTTAATGCATTGAGTTAACCTTTCCTCCGCATTGTTTCTCTCCACCCCTCATCTTGCCTTTTGATATTCATTTATTTATTTTGCAAGCCCCCTTTCAGTTTTATGCATTTATTGCATAAGGATAATTCAATTAAGTCATTTATTTAGATATGCATTCAGTTCATTGTGACTTAGGGTGATGGCCTCATAGTGAGAGGGTAGAACTCATGCTTACTTGTCTTTTGATTTATCATTCATATCCCTCTATTGTTCTTTTTCATTTTGAATTTATAACATGCTATTTCTATTCCTTTTTTGCAGCTGCATCAACCTCGGGAATTCAATCCCCGTATTGTCATAGGAGACCAAAGACAAACCTTTTTTGGGATACATGTAACAACCATTCCCAAAATATAGGATAACGAAAGGAAAACATATGAAAAGTGTTAAGTATGGAAAGGTACATGTATGTTACCCCTATCAAGGCATCAAAGTAGAACCCCTTTTCCCCAAGAGTGACAACACTTGACTAGAACACATATGATGGACACCAAGGTGAAACAAGAAAAAAACATAACTTCCAAGCATCATGATTCATTATCTGAATTCAACCCATGATCCTTACCTAAATTCCCAATACATTAAATGGAACACTTCCTATGAAACAATGGTTAACATACCTCATGTGTATTGGACCACCATCATTATATGAGTATGTTTATCAAGTAAATGAGCTAAGCAATGATGAGGAAGATGCATCTTAGGGGCTATTGTCTGTGGATAATGATAGTCATCATATTTGGGACCACTTTCTGTAATGTGGATCATCAATAATGATCTCCTCTAGTTATCCCTAGGTGAGAGGATGTAACACAACCACTGCAACATCAATGGACATTGGTATAAAAAGTGCTCGAAAATTCATTCAGAGTTTTACCCCTTGTATCAAAAAGTTAAACAAATGATGGTATGGTAGAAGAGATCAAGAGGGAAAGACTCAAAGAATGCACTATTCCTACAAAGATTAGCAGTGAAAGAAGAAGATAAGCTTTCCAAGAAGGAATTAAGCAACTCAAAGACTTCTATAATTGAAACCTTACTTGATTTCAAGGTAAACATGATAAGAATAATCCTTTGATGCTTGAGTAGAGTTTTGCAATTTGAATGGGCTCTATGGTGCTATTTTTGAAATTGCTCCACATATAGAGAGAAGTAAGAAGAAATTTCATTCCATAGTGAATAGTAAAAAAAATGACCCAATGATCACCAAGATACACTCATGTAGCTTGTGATTCCCACACTTGAGAAAATGATTTAAATTGTGGTAGCTAGAATTAATTTTCATGTTATTTTTTATCCTTTAATCCATGGGATGTATAAGGAATAAATGATTATTTTATATTTTCAGAGATGTAAACACAGGAAGCAACACCCAATCATCATGAAGAATATGAGAGCAATAAGTAAGCAAGTAAGCAATGACATGAACAAGCTATAAAGGAAAATAATTAGTTGGTTTCCCTCCAGAGAGAGGTGGAGTATGTATTTTTTTTTAGGTTCACCTTTAACTAATTTAGAGAGTACAAGAATAACTCATTGTATTTTGAGAAAGGTAAGAGCTAGGGCCAATAATCATGAGAGCCCAATATTCCAATGAAGGTGATAGTAGGAGAAGCATGTGATTTTCATGAATAGAAAATTAGTCACCATTAGTTGTGACAACAACTAAATTAATTTGCAACATATTTTAGTGTAAGCCAAGTTGCAAAACTCATAGGGAAACATCCAATATTGACTCATGAGATAAGCCACACCCAATAGGTAGTTCAACATTCAAATTCTACGGAATTACAAAGAAGTTGCAGATTTATGGAAAGATAAATTTTCATATGTATTCAAAATAGGACCACCAGTGAAATAACTGATGATATTGAGAGGGGGGTGAATCAATATCAAGTACAATTCAAAAAAAAATTCAACTTATACTTCAACTAGATTATATATTCAATTATATCCAATGAGAAATGAACAATAGTAGAAGAGTTGCACCAATACACCACAATACACCATGCACAATATATGAGAAAAAGTCAATAGTTATTGTTCAAGGGAAGTAATGACTTCAAAAGGTAGCTACAACTTCCAAATATAAAGGGAGGGATAAACCTCCAAAAGGAATATACAATCCTCCAATATCAATAGAGGGTTGACCTCTGCATCCTTGCCCCTTCCTTCCACCCAAGAATATATGAGAGATAATAAAACTTTACATTAAATAGAACCTGATAATGCTTCCTGAGACTTCAACTTCTGCAATTCTTCACTTTTTGGAATACCCTGATCCTGTAGATAATATTATTCAATGTATTCTCTAAAAATCCTCCAAGTTTCACTACTTGAATCCTACCAGAAAAGGATTTATAGAGAAAATGGTAGACCTTATTCAATTCTGGTTTATTCAGGAGAGCGAACTTGTACAACATGCACTGTGCTCAATATTTAACATAAGATTCTGAAATTCGTACACAGGAAACTATAGCCTGTACTATTTCCAATGAAATTGGTCTCACTTCATTTGGATTCTCTATGAATATGTTATGAATGTTTTACTTGAAACGCCTGTTTATGACTAGCTTTAGGACTAGTCAAAAACCCTATCTTCCACAGAGTTTATCTCCAAAATTATAGCCAATAAAGAGCTAAATTTTTTACCACAGGTACCTAGATATGTCTTCTCAATAGAATACAAATTTCACCATCTGAATCATTCTAGAAACAAATTTATAGTGAAAATGGTAAGATGACCTGTAAATAACATACTTTAGAGAACATCACCAAAAGACTTCATCCTCCCTTGAAATTCAACGTTCTTTACTTCAGATTTCCTCTGAAATTTGACTTATATCTCCTTTTCATTAACAAAATTGTGTGTGTTTAAAAATGAATGTATAATGAGATTTATTTATACCCTTTATGTCACTTCCTTTTAACATTAGGGCTGACATGTAGTTTCTGCTTCAATTCACATTATCATCTTCAAAAATTCATTTCTCCTCAATCGTGAGGATCCACGTGACGTGCCACATACCACCAGAAGTGACATGAATTATACTATCCATCCATGGGTGTTGTAACTGCATGTGCATTTTCCTTCATATCTATCTACTTCGATCAATTGTTAGGTCCAAAAGCTAATGGCTAGGGTTGACATCAATGACTAGAACCAATGACTAGGGTTGACATCAATGACACCAATAAATATTCCAACAATCTCCACCTTTTTCATTGATGGAAACACTCATGCTCCCCCTATCATCATGATACCAAATTCTCTCCCCCTTTGACATCAATGATAAAGGGTGGGGTTTCTCCCCCTGAGTTCAACGACATAAGGTGGCCTTCTTCTTTAGGGTTTCCCCCCCTGAACATGTGGCACTCAATAATACTTCATCATTATTTTTGGTCTTTGGGAAACTTTATTCCTTGGAATATTTTTGTGTGGCTTCTGTCTTCTATCTCTTATTCATGTCTAGGATGTATATTTTGTTCGGTCTTCTTGTTGCAGTTGCAACCAATCTTCCTGAGTTTTTTTCTCTAATTTTACATTTTCAGGAGTCAAACGTAAGAGTGTATCCTTGATCACATATTTTTCTGTTACTGAGGAGATTATGCTTCAGATCTTCAACCAATAAGACTTTTCCTTCTTTTACATTTTCACTTCCAAGCTTTACAGTTCCTTTTCCAAGTATTTTGGTAGATGAGTCATCTCCAAATGCAACATTTCCACCCTTTTTCGTCAAGCTGACACATTGTTTTTGATGTCCGGTCATATGAGATGAGCATCCACTGTCTATGAACCATTGATTTTCTTATTTGCATTCTTTAGAGACCAATGTTATTCGACAGTTTTCATTGTGTGGAATTTATTTCCTTTTCCATGCTATAGTTGGTATAGGGACATTTGGCATAGGATTATCCTCCTTCATCTCTCTGCAATCTCGTGCTTTGTGACCAAGATTATTACACTTGTAGCATACAATATTTTGATCCATTAATGGGTCAAATGGATTATAATTTTTGTTGACATCTCTGCGAACATTTCCATATCTACTATTTGCACCATTCATGTATCTTGCGTAGTTATTCCTTTCATTGCTTCTACAATTGATTGCCTTGTGTCCAAAATTTCCACAAGTATAACAATGTCCAAGAAAGAAATTTTGATACCTGGGAGTAAGTGATCTTCTTTGTGGTGTAGTCCATCTAGGTTCACAATCTATTCTTCTGTAGTTTCCTTCATAATGATTGATTTCATACCTGATGGGAGAGGATCTTCTTAATATCTCATTCCTTCTAAATTCTAGTCTTCTATCTTGTTGTTCAACTTGCTCTGGAGTGTTAGTTTCATCCTTTTCATCTTCCTTCTCTTGTTTTGTTGTCTTCAAACTGTATCCTAGTCATCTCTTGTCGTTTGGAGATCTTTGACTGCTAAGGATCTCATCTAATTTTTCAGTGTTTTTTTCGAAATTCTTCAATTTTTCTATTGTCAATAGTAGCTCCCCTTTTGTGTGATCCAATTCTTCTTTCAATTTCTCATAATATTCTAATTGTTCCTTAAAGCTACCAATGGTATTTTCAAGCCTGTAATTCTCTTCTTCACAACTACTCAATTCACCTTTTAGTATTATGTTTGTGTTTCTAAGCTTGTTATTTTCAGTTTCAACATGCTTCAACTTTTCAATATTCTCATCTTCTTATTCACTCTCTACATTGTCTTTGTATCCCCAAAAGGAATCAAGGTTGGTTTCTTCATCTAAATCTTCTTCAGAAATGATTTCTTATTCTTTAGAACTCTTGTGATCATCATCATGGGTTTCTTGGGTTGTGAAGAGGACTTCTTCTCCATCAATATCTTCTTCATCACTCTCATCTGAGGAGATGTCATCATCCTTCAAGTAGAAGCTCTTTTTATTGTTGAGACTTCTCTTTTTATAGTAGCAATTTTCAACAATATGTCCTATTCTACCACAATTAAAGCATTTGAGAGTAGACTTGCCTTTGTATCTTCCATCTCCCTTATGGAACCTTCTTACGGAAAATTTCTATTTCTTCATCAAGGTCGTTATCCTTGTCTTTTTTCTTCTTTACAAATTTAAAGGATGCTTCATTGTTTGGATGGCCACTTTCTGTACCTGTTCTCATTTCATATGCTATAAGAGACCCATGTAATTCATCCATTGTCATTTTGGTCAAGTCCCCAATTTCTTCAATGGTGGAGACCTTAGCATCATACTTCAACAGAAGTGATCTCAACACTTTGTGTACAACCAAGGATTAATTGATCTCTTCACCTAATCCTATGATAGCATTAAAAACTCCATCAACTCTAAGAAAATAGGTTGCAATATCTTCATTTTCATCCATCCTCAAATTTTAAAATTATGCTCTATTTCATTGAAGCTTGACCTTCTTAACTTTTGGATCACCTTCATAGATACTCTTGAGTTTGTCCCATACCTCTTTAGCAGTGTTGGATCCCATCAATTTGCTGACAATGGTTGGTGCCAATGCTCCTAGAATAAAATTCTTGGCTTTTTAATTACAACTCATAAGCTTCTTCTCATTTGGATTGTTTGGAGCATTCTTTGGGATTACATAGCCATTTACAACTGAGTACCAAATGTATACTCCCAAAGCTGTTAGGTAATTTTTCACTCTATCACTCTAGTATGAATAATTTATTCCATCAAATCATTGAATCCCATTTGGAATGTGCTCATGGTCATCCATCTCTACTCAGGATTTTCCTTCCAGTGGTTAAACTGTTCTAAAGGAAACCGACTCTGATACCAATTGATGATACTGAGAGGGGGGTGAATCAATATCAAGTACAATTCAAAAACTTTTTCAACTTATACTTCAACCAAATTATATATTCAATTATATCCAATGAGAAATGAACAATAGTAGAAGAGTTACACCA
The DNA here is from genome assembly GCA_009831015.1 of Picea engelmannii. NCBI lineage: Eukaryota > Viridiplantae > Streptophyta > Pinopsida > Pinales > Pinaceae > Picea > Picea engelmannii. The sequence goes on along the minus strand of ML779005.1, from coordinate 765,667 downwards.
ATACACCACAATACACCATGCACAATATATGAGAAATAATCAATAGTTATTGTTCAAGGGAAGTAATGACTTCCAAAGGTAACTACAACTTCCAAATATAAAGGGAGTGATAAAACTCCAAAAGGAAGATACAATCCTCCAATATCAAGAGAGGGTTGACCTCTCCATCCTTGCCCCTTCCTTCCACCCAACAATATATGAGAGATAATAAAACTTTACATTAAATTATCACCATCAACCAACCATCACATAGAACCTAATAATGCTTCATGAGACTTCTTCAACTTCTGCAATTCTTCACTTCTTGGAATACCCTGATATTGTAGATAATATTACTCAATGTATTCTCTAAAACTCCTCCAAGTTTCACTCCTTGAATCCTCCCAGAAAATGAGTTATAGAGAAAATGGTAGACCTTATTCAATTCTGGTTTATTCAGGAGAGCGAACTTGTACACCATGCCCCGTGCTCAATATTTAACATAATATTCTGAAATTCGTACACAGGAAACCACAACCCGTACTATTTCTAATGAAATTAGTCTCACTTCATTTGGATTCTCTATGAAGACATTATGACTATTTTACCCAGAACACTTGTTTATGACTAGATTCAGGACAAGTCAAAAACCCTATCTTCTACAGAGTCTATCTCCAAAATTATAGCGAATAAAGAGTTGAAATCACAGGTACATAGATATGTCTTCTCAATGGCATACAAATTTCACCATATGAATCATTCTAGAAACAAATTTATAGCGAAAATGGTAATATGACATGTAAATAACATACCTTAGAACACATCACCAAAATACTTCATCCTCCCTTGAAATTCAACCTTCTTTACTTCAGATTTCCTCTAAAATTCGACTTATATCTCCTTGTTCATTAACAAACTTGTGTGTGTTTAAAAATGAATGTATAATGGGAGGTATTTATACCCTTTATGTCACTTCCTTTTAACACTAGGGCCGACATATAGTTTCTTCTTCAATTCACATTGTCATCTTCAAAAATTCATTTCTTCTCAATCGTGAGGATCCACATGACATGCCACATACCACCAGAAGTGGCATGACTTATACTATCCATCCATCTGTGTTGTACCTGGATGTGTAATTTCCTTCATGTCTATCTACTTCGATCAATTGTTGGGTCCAAAAGCCAATGGCTAGGGTTGACATCAATGACTAGAACCAATGACTAGGGTTGACATCAATGACAACAAGCAGTCTTCCAACAATAACAAGAAGGAAATCCATTAGTAGCTTTGGGTGAAATTTGTAGAACTTATTTTATCTCCTTTGGAAGTAAATTTTATAGGAACCAAAATATTTCTGAGTTTCATTTGATTAATTGTTGTTTCTTTCACATGTAGGAAGTTTTTTTTTTCGGAATATATACTAGGAATATACCCAGGTTAAAGTGGATTTTGTAGAAGTTTGAGGCTTTTTCAACATGACATTGGAGAGAATAGAACTCGGGAAGGGAGGATAAAAATATTTCCTCCCATTTTTTTTTCAAATTCCGCTAGCGCAATTGGTTTTGAAGGGCGTTGTTCTATAAGGTGACCTAGGTTCAAAACTCTGCGGTATCTGAGAGGAGACACCTAAAATCCAACCATGTTAAAGGTTTGTGTGGCCCAAGTTGTGTGTGATCCCTAAGTGATTTTGATGGCTTAGATTCCATTGGGTCGTGGTTTCTTAGACCATAGGCTAGTCCCGCAAGCCATGGACATGCTAGCATACAAAAAAACAATCATTCCTCCCAACCACCTAAACTAAACACAATTGAAAAGCAGGGGGATTAAATATAGGACCCTTTATTAAGTTGAAAAAGGAAAAGTTTAATGCCTTTTATTAATTTGGTGGAGGAACGTTTAATAATATAACATGGCAAGTGATGGTATTATGGTATATGTATAAATGAGGTGAGATATTTGCGTGAAAAGAAGCCACCATGGATCCTCCTACAACCCTAAATTCTCGTATTCCCACATATGACATGACTTGAATATGAACAAAGAGGGTAGGCTCTGTCATATGGGACCCACCTCATATGGCCGGAGGAGGGAGGTTCATCATCCTCCCACACTCATGCACTCACTTACCCTCTTGCACCCTCTTATAGATATGGTGGATCTCATCTGGGAGAATTCTATCTTGGTGGGAGGAAGGTTTATCACCTTCCCTCTTTCCCCGTCAAAGTTTCTTACCTATAATGTGGGACCACCCTCATTTAGAAAGGTTAAATACTATATGGATATAATGGGGATGAAGGTTGGTGTATGCATCCATCTACACGCCTATAAACAAATACAATAATATCAACATAGTCAACCCACTTGCATAATGATAAATAGGGAAATTAAGCAACATGCAATGGGAAAAACAAATTAGGTCCATGTCAACACCACATTAGTTCCATGCGGATTCCAACATGTTAGTGTCATGCCTACACCACATTAGTACATGTGGGAGACACATCACAAAACATCTATATTCTATAAATGATCATCATTTCAAGGATATTTCATTGGGTAGTTGAAGCACCATTTAATGATTTCTTGGATGAGGAATGATCAGCTTATGAATGAGCAATAGGGGGATCCAATCACTATTTCTAGTTTAAATAGTAGAAAACTGAGAGAAATGAGTTCTAGTTAGAGTGAGATTGTTCCATAGTAGAGAAATGAAGGGGGTTCATATCCCAAAAAGAAAGTACCAAAGTATAGCTACAAAGGAATCAAATAGATTGTTCCATATTAAGTAATACCATATCGATGGATAAAATAATAGAGTGGAAAGGGAATTGTGATATGTTTCAGAGATGAGGAATCACAACATCTTCGAACAAAAATGTTATAGTATCTTCCACAATTGAAGAATTGAATTTTTCATTGATCCAAGAGAGCCACTATTTTGTATCCTTTGTACTTTGTGTTTTAATGAGAAAGCATAATCCTTTCTTGTTGGAGTTTTTCCTTCTTGTATTTTTCTAGGGTAAATTCGTGTGTTCAGTCATGTGTTTGTTGTCGTTTTTGTTTCTACATTGTTTGATTAATTAATAATAGTGAATGGAATACCCTCGTCCTTGCATGAAAAATAATCATAATTGATCCGTACACAATATATCTTAGTCTTAGTGTAATTGGAGGGAGATCATGATAAAAATAGTTCAATGTAGTTCCGAGTAATTTGATAATTGAAAAAAAAATTATAATTAATCCCCTACACAATAGAGGATGGCCTCGTTGTAAACAATGATTTCATTTAAAGTAATAGCAAGTTTTTTGTGATGAGTTTACCATTGGAATATCCAAGGAGGTTTATAGATCGTGGCACCTTAGATATGTCCCTATCACTTCACATTCCCTTGTGTGACCTTTCATCTCCCCTTGGAAAACTCACTAGCATGCATACTTGTCACAATTCACATGCACATTTTCAATCATGATTATCTTCTATCACATGTTTTTCTATGTTTCAATTTCCTTCTTGCTTGCCTTTGGTGCGCTTTCCTTTTTCATACTTTCCTACCATGTAATACTTTACTAGCACACCATTATACTCATTAAGTTTTTATATGATCTTGCATCAATTTTCCATCCCATGTGTGTGTATGTTTATAATTTTACATGAATGCGAGGTTTATGATGGTTCTATTGGTTGTTTTTATTTGGTCATGATACAGTCTAAGGATGAAAAGTTATCAATTCATTAATCTTAATATCTATTGGAGTTCATTGTATTTACCCACACTTACAAAATAATATATCGGTTTTATCATATGTGGTGTTAGTCTCGAAGCATGGAAAGTATTTCCATATTTGAAAGTTATTAAAAAACTACATAAATAATGTCATTATAGTTGTGTCTAGTGGTTAGTAAAATTGTGAGAAAATCCATTGAAATAGACACACAAGAACAAGGGTGCATATAATCCCTTATTTTTATTAGCTGGTGGTGGTGCATGCAAACTAAGAACATATGTAGCTTTTTCATTGTTGTTAAAAGGAAAATCACTTTATGGAATGGGGTAAACCACAACAGACCGAAATGACTACAAAAATCAACTCTAATATCAAGTATGCTATACAAAAAAACATGCTAACAAGACAAGATAAAGAGCCTACCTCGTCCGAACGTTCGATGAAGTCCACTGTTTAGTACTTGACTCAAAGCTATATACCTGCAACTTGTCCTCAACAACCAATATATGAAAGAACATGGTGATAATATATAAAGTTAGCACATATAATAGCATAATCCATCAATATTCATAACAAATACACCCACAGAATAACAATTCAAATATTTTCAAGACATTAATTGGATGAGAAAAGAGTATTTCTATTAAAATATGATCAACAAAAGTGTATGAATGACAAACTTCCATGTCGGCATGTCTCGAAATCGAGAAACTAAGTCCCTTCTAGCTGGGGCTCCACCACTTCAATCCTCCACCAAAGGCAAGATCATATAAGAGAGACAATGATATTCTCCATCAAATAGGGAAGAGCTTGGGGGCTGGACAATGTGTTCAGACTTAAAAGAACAAAGGGATGCAGACTCAATATGAAGTGAATAATTTTTCCAAAGTAACTTTGCTCTCAAAATTGAATTCTTCTCCTTCTTCCATTGCTTGGATATGGCCCATTTATATCCTTCAAATGGAACTAAAGGCTGAGTCAGAATGTTCAGTAAATGGAAGGTCAAGGATCATGGATCTCGTGAAGTGACATGGAAACTCGATACCATTTTTTTAATTTTGGGCACAAAACCCGATGTACATGGGTTGTAATGGTGCAACCTATGTATATGCATGTTGTATAGCTGTTAGGGCACGTATATGTGGAAAAATATTTTTTTTTAGCTTTGGGAATTTCAAAAAGGGACTTCAAGTCTGCATAGGGAAATGGAAAAGGCCTTTTGAGCAAGTTGCATGGGGTGAGGAAAATCTTGCTATAAGATATGCCCCCTAATGTTTGAGGTCAGAGGAGTATCTACGATGGCCAAAATACATTATAATTCCCAGAAGTGGAGTAATGGAGACCCAACTAGATGAACTAGTTGCTCATAAGAATATTACAATCCATAATGACTTTGTGCACATGGATTCCAATTTGAATTACACTGCAGATCCATGTGGAAATATATCAAACAACTGTTCATGGACATGAATAGGCAATACAAAGGTAGATACATGCCATAGGTTTTCATAGTCACGAACAAGGCCCAGTGAAAACCAGTTTCAAAATCAATCTGAAGATATCTATATATAATGGAGTACAATCTGCTCTCCCATGATCACTAAAGTCATATAGGTACTAGTCCAATGAATGATAGCAACAACTCATGAAAGATGCGACTATAAAATTATGTCTTCAAGTCTTCTACATGATCTGCCAATGGTGCAAGTCTAGATCATGTGAATAAAGGAGTTGAGTTCGAACACAATGAGACTTTGTTTGATTACTGATCATTAAGGTATATCATTAACAAACGCGAGACAACATACCGATAATGAAAGTAGGTATCAAGGCACCGAGTACATTCTTACAAGTGTGAATAAAGGAGTTGAGGTTGAACACTTAAAGAATCCATTGATCAGGAGACATTGGTGTATTCCCAACTCTTGATGGCGAGAGAACTTGCCATTGATGATTGCAAGCCTCTAGGTACTCATAAGACTCTAGGCCTCATTTCCAGAATAGATGAGCAGAAGTCGATGGAAGGAGACTCGATGAAAGGAGAGAATTAAGGCATCTCTCATTAGTCAGCACGAAGTACAAAGCAATAGCTTGATGATTTGGAGGAACTTGGACAAAGAAAATGTTCATGAACCAATGACCCTGTGCATCTTTTGCATGCACCAGATACAAGAAATGCACAAAAAAAACCTTCTAAATAGAAACCAATAAGGAAAAATTTTGACAAAGGCAAGGAAACCACCAATAAGGATAATGCCATCCAAGATAGTGCATGAATCCCATTGTGTGAATATATTTCTTGCCATCGAACACAAGGTAAACCCCCCAGTTAGCTACCAATGAGGAGGTGTCAATTGCTGGGTTCAAGGTTACCTACCCATAAGGAAAGTAGGATCATGATGCATGGTAGGACTACAACTTCATGTAAATATGAGACACACTGAGGGTATGGATGACATGCAAAGTCAAGATTTCTGAGAAATGGCCGACACTGGATTATAGACATCTTTTGAACAAGAGCATCAGACATATCGAGGAGTCTAGCATCATAGACTCAATGATGAAACTTTGTGATGTAGGAGGTACCAATCCAACTCTCCATAGGGACCGAAGGAGTAACCAGTCGAAGGACTAAAATCTGAATATCAATCTCAACTTCCTAAGGTCATGCTCAACCCAAACTTTGGATGACAAGTGGACTCAAAAGTTTGTGCTATGTTCAAAGGAGACACAACTGCTGCCAACATGAGATAATATTCTTTTCCTGCCTGTCTTTTTTTTTCTTTTCATAGACAAATGAATGATATGATACAAATGAGGAAAAACGTGTCGTGAGTAAGAAACTGGTTCCAGTAGTGGAACATACCTATTCTCAATGCAAGGAGGTGCATGCAGGATATGGACACTCGGGGGAATGTTTCCTCATAGGGTAAAGGGTGTCAAGCTACAAAGGATATAAACAAGGCTTTGCTTGGCCAATGATGAAAATTGATGAGATAATATGCTTATAATGCGAAAGCAGGAATCGAAAATAGGATCAATACCACAAGCAAGAGAATGATATGAAATTACAACTTAACTCCAAAGAATGTCCTTTTTCGTAAATTTAGTCCCCTAGGCCCGAAAAAGTATAAAACAATACCCATGAGAACTCTTCTAGCCACTAGTGACTAGAGTATTCCTTTTTCGAAATTAGTCTACTTGGTCCAAAAAAGGGTTAAACTTACACCAAAAAGACATCTTTTCAAATCTAATTTACGAGTGTGAAAGAGAAAAGTTCACTCGACAATCTTTTCATTTTTCGAGAGAGTCAAAAAAGATCTTAAACCAGACTCATGTGATTCACATACGTATAGGTCAACATGCTTATGAGTAAGAATATGAGGCTCGAATGCAAAGTAATATTGGAACTATTAAGGACTCTCAAGCTTTATGGAATAATCTCTGCATGGGAACCAGATGACACAAAGGTTCTAACTAGGGCACCCATGTTTGGTAAGCCTCTACCATTCACTAACGACACTTCTAGTAGCAGTAAGGAGGTTCTGTGCCACTAAAAAATGGATTCATACCTAGGACATATGGATCATAAACATAGGATAATGTAAAAATGAAAGATGCAGTGACGACCTATCCTATATTCTGGTCAACAAAATTGTACCTGCCAAAGTCCCGAATGAGTGAAATGATGCTAGAAACCGCAAGAATACCTGGATGAAACCACCAAAACCAACTCCTTCCAATGCACTATTAGTCCACTAGGCAAAAATATTAGCAAAAACTATGTAAAGTGGGTAAATTTTTTCTATAAATAGTAAAAACAACCAATTTTACCATACCATTTCACATTTTTACCCAAATAGTGCATTTTGGACCAATTTTTCCACGACGTTCAAGTGTCGACTGTGAGAGCTACGAGTGATAGAATTGACAATCGTTTGGACCATGTAAGTATTCTTTCCCTCCTCTTCATTTTTAGTGGATTAGAATCGAAATTAAGTCTCACTTTTTGAGTTTTTCAATGCACAAATTAGGAATTAGGGTGTACGCGGGTTGTAAATCATCGGGTCACGTATACATATCCCTATACGTGACTGTTATCAAAACAGACAGTGTACATGAAACCTTATATGCGACAATGTATAATTCAACTCGTGTATAAGTCCATAACTTGGTTTTTTAAAGGAATTTGACTCAAAAATTGGATTTTTCTTGCAGTATGGTACTGGAATTGAGAGAAAGAGAGCACGAGGAAGTTGATGCTGCAGTGGAAAGAGATCCATGGGCCCAATTATCATTAAAAATATGCAGGATTTATAAGTTTTGGGCTCTCAAAGGGATGAGGAATCAATTGAGGATGCTCCAAATGCTGGTGAAATTTTGGGATCTTGATACAGAGGCCTTCAACCTTGATGGGAAACCATTGAGAATTAAAGTTGAGGATGTATAATTTCTTACAAGGTTTTCACGTCGGGGTGAGGTGGTGAACCTCAAAGTCAAGGGAGTTGGGAGTGGCATGAACATAGAGGGCTACATCGCCACTCACTGTGTTGTAGGAACATAAAAGGTAGGGATCCAACTCCCTATTCTAGCGATCGACAACCTGAGTTTAAAGATCATCATTCTCATGCTTACATGTATTATGGGGTCGACCTCATTGCATCAGGAATCAAGGCCATTGATGTTCTACTCTGTGGAGTTCTTACGACCCATAATGTATGATTGGTGCATCTCACTATTGGCTACGATGAAGAGCCAGTTGACAGACTGCAAACATGGTAGGAAGAGGAACTTGAGGTTCACATCTATCTTGTGTAGTTTTTTGTTCAAGTGGGTTCCAGGATTGAGCCCTAGAGTCAAGATTGTTTTGCATAGACCGCTCGATCCAACCATGTCACGATGGACCGAGGTGATGAGGCGATTGGGAGGTGGTAGGGTATCGATCCCCTACAATGATGAGTTCTTCTTCTGGTGGCACATATATGTGGAAACTATGTCTTTTAGCTCTGGAATTGAAAAAAGGGACTTCAAGTCTGCATAGGGAAATGAAAAAGGCCTTCTTATCAAGTTGCATGGGGGGAGGAAAATCTTGCTATAACAATTGCATAGATATGACCATCAAATAACTCAAATAACTTTTGCAATACATCAAGAGTCTTGTGATCAGATTTGGAATGCAATTAGGGGACAACACACTAATTTAGAACCTAATGTATCATCATATAGGAATAAAGAGTAAGAAAATGATCGAAAATAAAGTGCACACAAATGATAACAATAACCAAAATTCAATTAAATAAAATAATGTTGTTTATAATTAATTTTTTCTCTATAAATGGTGATTGCAATATTTGAGAAGAGATGTGTGACTACACTAATTCATCAAGAAATGATAACAAGAGTTTCAATCTTATTTTATTACGATATTTAACAGAAAACCTAAAAGACAAAAACCCTAAACTTAAAAGTTGGATAGCCAAGATTTGAGAGCCCCAAGAAATTGAGTTAACATGGAATGATGAAATTCATAGGGCCATAAATTTTCTCTCCAAACTATTGGGACATGTGATAGGTCATTGGCAATATCTTTAAGAGGAGAAAAACTTGAAATATTAATAACTCCTTTAGAGCTCAATAGGTTTGGTTGGGGGGAAGGGAGGCCGAACAATGGGAAATCCCTAAAAAAATTGATTTACCATTCTTGGGATGATATCTCAAATTTCATGATCTAATTCAAAATGACTTGAACTACCACCTAGGTCATTTTAGATGCCAAAGTATCCCACATACTTGGAAAAATAGGTTTCCTAGATATGTTTTCTTTAGATGCACATAAATTTCCAAGGTATTATAATAAAAGTCAATGATTGAGTCACTTGAGAGAAGGTTTTAGTAGAATAATGTAAAGTGTAGTTCAACTTTATAGAGTTGTGGCTATGCACTAATGTCATGGCCACATCATTAATACACCGAGTAGTGCTAACAATCAAAAAAATAAAACAATCTATAATGTGGCTCATTGATCCTCATTTGTACTTGAATACTAACTGAAACTATTGTTGTTAGGTCATCCACTTGATTCACACTCTGTAGTTTGTTCTATCCATTCTAATAATAAAGTGGATTGTGGTTAGAGTGTATAACAGTTCGCTTACCCCATTGCTCATACAATGATGTGGAGTTATAATAGTGCATTAAATAATTTTAGGCTACATAGTTGAATGCTTTAGAGTGATAAGAAACATGACGATGAAATTGTGTCAATGTTTCTCCCATTGTAAAATTTGAATCTTAATTGAAATGTTGAAGGATTAGCATAGATCAAGCAATGCTAGCACTGGCTTTGAGCATAACCTATGATTTATCTCTTCAAATATTTTTTATTGCACTGAAGTCTTCTTGAAAGTAACTTTAGCATTTCCATTTAGGACTTTGTTGAGAGCCAAGGCAACATGGGAGAAGCCAAAAAAAAATTTCCTATACAAATTCTACAAATTAGTGAAGATGTAGAGCTCCGATATGAATCCTTAAAAGAATAAAAATGGTTAAGTAGTTATTTATTGTTTTGAAGAACTCTCAATTTCAATGCTTAAATCCCTTTATTCAGCCTTGGGGAAGTTCTTAATTACCTTTGAAAATGGCTAATGCAAGTGAATGTGAATATTTGATATGCAAATGACTGGGGGTTTTATAGGGAGAGTTACCTCTACACTCCATAATAAAGGATGTGACCTAAACCAATGCAGATGAAAAGGAATAGTGGGAAAACCCCCCTATGGACTGCACTAGGGTTCAACATGTAGCATATCTAACCATATAAAAATCTCCTACTCTTTAGACTACCCCGAATACACCCCACATTCATACAATAAATACAAAGTAAAAAGATCCAGTAACTCTACCTTTAACTCCGTGTTCGGTGTCGATCCTTTCGTGTTCGATCGCTCCTCGACTACAAGTCTCCTCCCAAGGATGACCTGCATTCACAAAAAAAAAAACAAGGAACTACGAACATGCATATCATATATGAATTAGTGGGTTATATGTCAGTATAAAACATAAATCAAACATAAAGATTGAGCACATCATATTGCGAGACAACAAACATATTCCTTTTATTAGAATCACAAAGTTTACTTACAATGAGATCGATGATAGTTCCTCGACCCTGGTCTGAGCTCCTCTTTACCAAGATCCAACTGCACTTCCACATATCTTTATCCTCTCACACTTCTTCTAAGGAAATGGCATAGGCTTATGATTGAGGAAAAAGGGCTAGAATGGGAAATTCTGATGCAAATCTCACAAGGTGGTTGCAATTCTTAGGGCAAGGAGGGGATGTGAAATGGGCAGAGTTTCACTTTTATTATGCTATGTTTGGAATGAGACCCCCAAACCTCCTTTTATATGGGAAAAGGATGGTTATTCAGTTGGGTGATGGGCTATAGGTGGTGGATTAGTTGGGAAACTACCCAATAACTCGTAATCTCAACGAAGTCCTTGCAAATTTTTATTTTTTGCAACTTTTGTGGGTATATACAGGATGAAATGGTGTAGCTAGCATATGTACGCGAGCTGTAGTGATGCAACATGCGTGTGTACACAAGCAATAATGGTGCAGGGCGCGTACATCTTCAAAAATAGGGTTTTTAATAAGATTTGCTCAGTGATGGCTTGACAAAAATAACAAGTAAGAGGGTCTGATGCTAGGTATGCATGTATGGTGTAATTTAGGGTTATAACAGAAGCCCCCTAATGTGTGAGGTCATAAGAGCATCTCACGGCTTAGATACATTACAAATATTCACCAACGTATGAAGCGAGTGCGCCCAGGACCATAATTTGGGAGGTGCCATCTGCAAAAATAACAATTGTCTCACTGAGGCGGGCATACCCATGCTCGGGATGAAATAAATCATGGATTCCAATCAATACACTGTAGATCCATGTCATATAACTATATAATGTGTAGCCGCGAGAAATACACAACGGATCTACATCTCAAAGTCAAAGACATTCATATATAGTATCCATCTTCAAGAAGCCAATGACGCCTGATGGCTGGAGATGAGGCCTTCAGAGCTCGAGCATCAACTTCAAGATCTTTAAAACTCGAGTAGGAGTGTAATGTGAGAGTACAAATTCACTACCCAGAGGTCTTCGACGACTCATCAGGAATAGAGAAGAGGATCTCGATGATCAGGCAAACAACTTCAGTGATTTCGAACAAGGACTTGATTGGACTTTCGGAATGACTGGGCATGAGGGAAAGAGACAAACTGCAGAAGGGCAGACTCAGGATGAATAAAAAATTCCCTTGGACAATAGCATGAAAAATTATCAGACTCAGGAAGCATGTCATTGACATAAGTTCATGATGTAGGAGGCAATGCAAACTCTCCATGTGTTTGGAAGAATAACCAAATAGAGGAGGACACAAATTTATGTATCGAGAACAACTTCCTAAGGTCATATTAAATCCCAATGCTTGACGAAAAACAAAATGATGTGCTTTGTCCAAGGGCGACTCATTGTTCTGCCATTAAAATAAAATACTTTTCCCATTCTCTTTTTGGGGTATATTTGATTTTTTTGGTCTTTTTCAATATTTTGAAAGAGCTCGAAAAAGAATAAAAGAATGCTACGTTACAAAGGAGGAACGAGTGTCACAAGCATACTAGTTCCTAGTGCAAGAAACACACTAATTCTCATAGCAAGGATACATGTGCAGGAAAAGGACACTCGGGAAAATTCCTCCATGGGTCAAGGTGTCAGGTCGTAGAGGCAAAGTACTACAAGGATTGCGTATAAGGCATGCTTCAAAGGTTCAATTGAGAGAAACATGGAGCCAACATTAGGCCAAAGACACAAAGATGAAACTGTGATTATCAAGACATGATGAAACCCCCTTCAATTTGTTTTTCACGAGCCCAGAGAAGGTAAGCTCAATGGATTTTCATTTTTAGAGAGTTTGAAAAAACATAAAAGAAGACTCCACTGGGGTACCTTTTTCGAAGGTAGTCTATTTGGCTCGAAAAAGGGATAAACTAGCACCGAAAAGACATCTATTCAAAACCGTTTTAACGAGTGTGACACAAACAAGATCACTCGACAATCTTTTCAATTTTAAGGAGTCTGAAAAGAGCTTAGCTATGGACTCATAACCTTTTTCTAGATTTAATTTCCTTAGCCCGAAAAAGTATAAAATCTACTTAGGAGAGCTCTCCCAGCGAGACAAGTCTCCCGAGGTGTACCTTTTTCCTCCTTAATCTACAGGTCGAAAAAAGGGGTAAAATCATGCCAGTAGATGTTTTTCTGAACAAATTTATGAGTGTGAAAGAACAAGGTCATTCGACGATATTTTCAATTTTAAGGAGTCTGAAAAGAGCTTAACTATGGAATTTGTATAGGATGTTCTTCTGGACCAATTTAACGAGTGTGAAGGAACAATGTCACTCAGCTATCTTTTCAATTTTAGGGAGTCTGAAAAGAGCTTAACTATGGACTCCGTGGGGGTTCCTTTTTCGTAAATTTAGTCCCTCAGGCTCGAAAAAGGGTTAAAATTATACCTGAGAATACTCTTCTAGCAAACCAAAGTTCTTAGAGTATACCTTTTTTCGTACAATTGACCATCCAAACCAAAAAAGGGGTAAAATACTGCCAGACAGATGTGCCTTCAAATTTTAATTTGGCGAGCGTGAAGGGAAACAAGATCGCTCAACAATATTTTCATGTTTAGAGAGTCTGAAAAGGGATTAAAGAAGACTCATTTTTTGGGAGTCTCGAGGGTGAGGCCAAGAGTGATGAAACATCAGACATATGAGGCTCAATATCATAATCAAAACAGGACTAATAAGTACTCCTGAGCCTAAAGTCATTGAGGATGGCATGGATGCCAAAATGCAAAAAGGACCTACCTAGGGAATCCATGTAGAGGTAGGCTCTACCACCTAATTACGACACTTCTAAAGAAGAAATGATGGTTCCATGTCGTAGTTCGGTGGGATTGATCCTATGGCAAAGAGGAAAAGACAACTAGATGAAACAAGTGGAGGTGGAATCCTAACTTAAATGAAAAAGTTGGAAAAACGACTTTTACCAAAGAATCTTTAAAAGTGACCCATCTCCTGAAAAGTTTTTCAAACCAAAAGTGAAGTGTTTCATAACATCCAATGAGAAACTCAAGAACCATGTTAAATGATTTTCAAGCCAGAAAAACGTCAAAAGGGTAAAAAAAGTGGCAAAAAGGGCCAAAAAAGTCTATAAATAGAAGCTGACAACTCATTTTTACCATTGCAAATTGAGAATTAACCAAAAAGCCGAAAACACCCCTTTGCTAAAAGAGATGATTCTGGGAGCTTCAGAGGATGAAACAAACTTTCGCTTGGACCAAGTAAGTACAAAGTAACTCCTCTTGCAATTCCATACTTCCTTTTTGCATTAGTTTTAGTTTTTTTGGGGGCACACACTCCTAAAAAGGGGCAGCCCTGAATGTACGTGGGTTGTCCAAGGACAACCCGCATATGCCCATAGGAAGAAAATACTCTGCCCATGTGCATATGCAACTATTCCCACTATAACCCACGTACACCCTCAAAAAGGTAGAAAAATGAAAATACAAGATCCAACCTCCTCCATGAACTTGTCATTTTATAGGATGTATGTCCACTTGAGAGAGAGGGAGCATGAAGATATTGATTCTTTGGTCAAAGAAGACCCTGCTACTTTCGACGCATTAAAACAATGTGTGTTGTGGAAGTTATTTCAGTGTCCACTCATGAGGGAACAACCCAGGATGTCGAATGCCTTGTGGACTATTGGCACCTAGATGTAGAGGCATTTATGCTCGAGGGGCATTCGTTGACTCCAATGACTAAAGACATCTATTTTCTGACTGGCCTCTCGAGGAGAGGGGAACCAGTCAACCTTCGTGCTTTTCCCTCTGGGCCTCACAACATTGTCGAGTTGATTGGGCTACACTGCGAGGCTGGCACATATAAAGTGGGTTCTCAGGTGTCGATCCACAAGATTACCAACCTATCACTAAAAGTGATAGTTTTACTCATTGAGTGGATCACTGGATCCGTGGCCTTACATCAGGCCTCTCGAGCACACATGCATTGTGAAATACAATCATTAAACACATGAGTGTTCAATTGGAGAACAACCATGCTAGAGTGCATGAAGAGACATCTCATAGAGTGTCGTGGGTGGAGAAACAAAAACTTTGGGTTTGACACTGTTTTATTCTCTTTTTTCTTCGAGAGGGTACCCAGTCTCAATGCACGAGAGATAGTACGGGGGCACGTGGACTCCTTCCCAGCAGTGTGCAGGTGGGTGGCGTTGTTTCCACGACAGGGGGGAGGGAGGACCATTGAGGCCTTTGCCGATACTTTCTTTGACTGGTGGTCTCGACAGATTCCGGCTATAGAGGACTACCCCTATTCTGGGATCAAGTTCTCTAAGGACCCTAACATGCCTGTACCTCCTGGAGCAAAGCGAGGAGAGATAGGTACATTTTCTTTTAAAAGTTTTTTTTTTTTAATTTTTATTTACTTTTTATATATATCATTTTTATGTGTACTGGAGTATCTGACAATATGTATATGTTATGTATAGATGTGGGACCAGTGCATCCAACATATTTTGCGAGGAGAAGGTGGCGTCCTCAACCAGAGGCAACACCAGCAGCGACCATCGGACCAACAACAACAACAGGGGGACCTCCAACCAGAGAGGCTGAGAGAGTGTTGAGACGAGTGGAGCAGAACCTCACCGCGCTCACTCATACAGTGCCCATGGCCGAGATCAAGAATATCCCACCATCTATGCAGCCTCATGTAGTTGGGGTGCCATGGACCTGGGTCCAACTCTTTCGGCGTTTGGGAAACATCGTTGTTCACTATGGCAAGGCCAATAGGCCCCGTGCTTATCTCAGGGTTGATCACTTACATGCCAAGGGCACTCTTTGTATATTTTTGAGGGCATAAGCCCCGTGATGTATGCTGGATATATTATTTTTTGAGACTTTTGATATATATATATATATATATATATATATATATATATATATATATATATATATATATATATATATATATATATATATATTTACATATTTTATGTCTTATGGATCACATTTTTACAATGTATGTACATATGCCTGTGTGTGCTTCCTTCTATGTGTATGCAATATGCCAATCTAATACATGATTAGCTAGAGTATCTGTGATTTGATTTAAGCTCCTAGGAACATGGATATATGTAATGTAATCAAAGCACCATTCTAAGAGACGTACACTAAGGAATTGTTTGTGTAGAGTAGGATCATAAACGTGGTAAACCCCATTCAATTAGGACACAACCAACTGTGCATCTAAGTAGACTCGATGGTGAGAGATACCATGCGACAAAGCATCACGAAGAAACTCTCTTACTGTGTTGTACTCAATGACAGTGTTTTTGGTGTCACCTAGACATATACCTCCAGAAGATAGAAACTGGCCTTGAGGCGTAAATATCACCCAAACTGCGGAAGAAAGCTTCCGAGTGTGTCAGCTAGTGCCTCTCGCAAACCCAACGAACACCTCTGATTCACTTGACATCTGCCACAGTGAAAAATATGACATCAATAATGACACATCCATAAAACAAAATGATAAAACAAACTAATTGTATAAGAACTATACATATGTACAAGAAGTCACCCAATGCGACCCACCTATGAGTAATACTTCTTGAGGTAGAGCCCATTTCTAGGCTCTGCTAAATCATTTCCCTCAAAATCAACCAAATGATAAACACCCTTGTTTAGTACCTCCTTCACGATGAATGGTTCAAACCACATGGGTTTGAACTTGTCTGCCCCCAGGGGATCCTTATCTTGGTCATAGACCAGGACAAGGTCACCTTCAGAGAAAATCCGAGGACGAATGGAACGATCATACTGACACTTGACTCTTTGCTTGTGAACCTCGTTAGCCAAGGATGCATCACATCGCTACTCATTGAGCTTCTCGAGATACAATACGTGTTCCTCAAGTGGTGAAGTGTCCGGAAATAACTGTACTGCCAACTTTAGAGATGGGATTTGGCACTCTATTGGCAAGACTGCTTCTAGCCTGTAAACGAGTTGAAAAGGTGAGAAACTGGTGGCAGTCTTTATAGATGTTCGGTAGGCCCACAATGTCGAGTACAACATCAAATGACAATTTTACTTGGCCGAATTGATCGTTCGTTGTAGAATGGTCTTGAGAGACTTATTCACAACTTCCACCTGAACATTCTCTTATTGGTATTAAAGTGATGAATTCTCTTACCTCAACCCAAGATTTGATGTTAAATCAGACATCATTTTGTTCTGGAAGTGACTTCCATGGTCCGTGACAATCTCCTTTGGGATGTTGAACCTTTATATTATCTAATTGAAAATAAAGAGAGTTGTTGTCTCACCATCATTATTGAATGTTGGCATAGATTTGACCCACTTTGTGAAGTGTTCTACTGCTACGATGATATAACAATGCCCCCTGGTTGAAGGGGGGTGGAATGTAGTGTAATCAAATCCCCACTTGGTGAAGGGACCAATTGTAATGATGGGAAACATGGGAGCATGATGTGCCCTCATCTTCTGAGAAGATCTAACACACGTGGCACTTCTTGATCGATTCAATGTAATCCTTGATTAACATCAGCCAAAAGTAACCGGCTCGTAGAATCTTTTGGGTTGTTTCCAACCCAGAAAAATGACCACCACATGTTCTAGTGTGGTATTCGTAGAGAACGAGTTATGCTTCTTCATGAGTGATGCACCGATGAAGGATACAATCTACACCTCGACGATACAAAGTGTCATCGAGTATGAGATAGTTTTTGGCCTGATGGTGTATACGTCGATGCTCATCACGAGAAGCAGAGGCAGGGTAGTTCAGAGTCTATAGATAGACTAGTATATCTCCATACCAGGGGTCTGAAGATGAAATCATAAAAATATCTCCTTTAATCGATGATTCTTCGGGCGTAACATCACCTGATTCGATTGGAAGTTCCAAGATAAGTTCCAAAAAGACCAGTGACTTCTTGTATTTTGCAGAAACAAAATCTAAGTCAAATTCTAGGAGGATGACGATCCATCTACTAATATTTTTGCCGATGACGCGTCGTGTCAACACATACTGAAATGGATTCACAATGACCATGACGATGGTCTTTCGAAGTAAAATATAATGGTGGAACCGCTGGACAACATGCACTGCTTCCAACGCAAGATTCTCAACATGGGAGTAGTTGAGTTATGGTCCAACCACGCCTCGAATCAGGTAATAAATAACATTCTCTTTAAGAATATCATCCTCTTGAACCAAGACCATATCGATGGTCAAATCTGCAGTGGCCAAGTATAATAAGAAATATTTATTATGATTGGGAGGTTGGAGCAGAGGGGAAGACGTGAGGGAGCGTTTCAATTCTTTGAAAGAGCATTGAGCGGCTTCGTCCCAATGAAAAGGGACTCCATTCTTCAGTAAACGCATGAACCCTTTGGTGATCTCAGCATAGTTTGCGATAAAACGTCGAAGAAAGTTGGATTTACCCTGTAATCTTTGAAGTTGAGGGATTTTGCACGGGGGAGGCAACTGTACTATCTCCTCAACCTTTAGAGGATCGACCATGATCCCTATTGTCAAAACTATGAAACCTAAAATACGGCCCGACGTCATGCAAAAATTGCACTTGTTTGGATTCAAGCGAATCTGATAGTAGCGACATCTCTCAAAGATAAGTCGGAGGTGTGTGGGATGATCAACTCTCTTACGAGATCGTGATGCTAAATCATCGAGGTAAGCCTCGACTATGTGTCTTAGGTCATGGAAAGAAAAAGACATGGCCCACTGAAACGTTGCTCCAACGTTCTTTAGGCCAAAATGCATTTTATGATAAGAAAATGTACCCCATGGATATATAAAAGTTGTTTTATGTTGGTCCTCAGGCTTAATCTGTATCTGGTTATAACCCAAAAAAGCATCCATGAAAGAAAAGACCTCACATCCTACACACTCATCGACAATACGATCAAGGAATGGAGTGGGGAAATTATCCTTGGAACAAGCCTTATTCAGATCACGAAAGTCCATACATACACGAATCGTTCGCTGCTTTTTATTGATCGGAATGAGATTTGACACCAATTGAGTTAACTGAATGGGGTAGATGAAACCGACTTTGAGCAGTTTCTCTACTTCAACCTTAATAGTTGCTTCTTTCTGAGGGTTAATCGGGCGAAGATTCTATCAGACCAGCTTGGTGTTAGGATAGGTCATGATCTCATGTTCGATGATTTTCAGATCAATGCCTGGAATTTCCTCGTAAGACCAGGCAAAAATGTCGCGGAATTCTTTAAATAAATCTGTGTAGATTCGAATATCCTCAGGGAAGCAGTCCGCTCCGATGAAGACATTCTCCACGACGCTGAGGGTTCTGGAGATATCAATAGGTATCATTTCAATGATGGTTTCCATATTACCCTTGGCATAAACTGTGTGCATAGCCAGAGGATTAATAGGACAAGACCTATCTCTAGTCATAGTTAATATGAATTCTCTTGCCTCTATTCTTATTAACTCTGGGAGGAAATAAGATCTGTGATGGAGATCATCCCAGGGTATGTCTGGACTAGTCAATGCCTCTATAATCGCCTCATCAGAGGGTAAGACCAAGTCTAAAGAATTGATAGTGGCGAGGGAAACTTGAGCCAAAACAGGTTCGAGAACTGGATCTAACTCCTGTGCGGGAGTCAGATCAGGGTCGACTGAAGCTTGATGGATAATAGAGTACACAACTTTTTCCATGGACAAGGGCATGGACATGCCATGATGCCCTGTCCCTTCCATCGTGGCTGATGGGGAAGGAAGATTCCACAGATCGCTAAAGTAAGTCATTTGGAATGATGATACTTGAAATATTTCAGCCCTAGGCTAGTCGGGAACAACCGATATCATCTTGACATCGTCAGAAGGAGGCAGGTAATCGAAACTACCCATGAGAGGTGGGAACTAACCAACCACCATGTTGATGATGTTGGGTTGTGGGTTATCAATCGTTAGGACTGTGGATTCCCTCGATGAAGGGTCAGGCCTGGAGAATGACAATTGATCAATGGTTACGATTCAACCCTCATGTGGGAACAACAAGACCCGAAAAACTGTGGCAACCACTACATGCATTGCATATGTCCAACTCCTTCCTAACATTAGGTTGTAGTCAAGAGGCACATCAACCACTTCAACTTCGACATGCATGATCTTCCCTCCCAACTGCATGGGGAAAGAAGGGATGATTCCATGTGGTCTAAAAGAATGACCATCAAAAGTAGTAAGCAAAGTAGGTGACAGAGACAAAATGTGTTGGCTAGTGGCCTTCCAACATGCCAATGACATCACGCATGTTGAGACGCCCTTATCAACCACCATGCAGAAAATGTTTTGGGTAAAATAATTCATGGGGTGAACCACTAATATCTGAAACACAACGTGGTATGGGAGACGCGGTTTCAATTCGTTCGTATCAAGCATGATCATTCCTGGATTACAGGTCTCAGGGGATCCTAAGGCAACTAGCAAATCCTTTCTCTTCAAAGGGAAGCTCTGGATAACCTCCAAAGCAGACATCGCGCAAGGGGTTTGTGAAAAATCCTCCACCACAGAGTAGTTCTGGGTGGCCCTTGCATTTGGATTATGCGAAGCTTTCTTGAATGCCCCTTTTGGGATGCGTTTCATCATTTCTCCCATCGTATTCTCAATCTGGAGAGGAACTGATGGGTTTTCATATTCTTTTCCCTTTTCAGTAGTGTTTGGCATTCCGTAATCGTGTTCCCTAGTTTCTATGTGAGCGTCACCTTTCAACATGTAAACGTTTGTGGCCGAGGGATTACTAGAAGACGGAGGGGGTCCCTAACTACCCCCATGTTGGCAGCCAATTCACATTTTTCCATTTTCTTATAAGCTGCCTACACCAATGTTTTGCAAACATCAATTTTTCGTCACAATTTTCAAATAAACGACACTTTTATTTTTGCGACATTTGCACATTTACCTTCGTTTTTGTTTTCACGACTGTAAGTGTGAAAATTTGGTCTTTCGAAGTCGCATTAAAATTATTATTTGAACTGTCGTTATCCTTCTTATTGATATGCCCATTGCGCTTACATTTCACTTATCATTATGCAGTTGGAAAAACCTTTTTGATCTGTACTCATTGGACATTCTTGGATTGACTGTGTGACTTTGTCTCATTAAGTTTGTGATGCATTGGCAATTGGATTTATATGTTCTTTGATTTGATTTATTTGACCATTGGTTTCATAAAATATATAAGTGTTATGGTTAAACCCTTGATATATTTCATTTGATATGACACCTAGTTCAAAAACGCATTGGCGCATGGGTTAAACTCTTGATATGAATTGTTACAACGCATTGTCACGTGGTCAAAACATTGGTATTGGTTTCGATTTGTATGTTGGTGCTTAAAACTATGGCATAACTTTGATTGCGCGCGTTGGTTTATACACTTACCATTGATTTCATTGGTCGTGCAAGTGACATGATTTTTGAACTATACAATAGTGGGTTGAACAACTATAAGCGCCGACGGTTGTACCTTGGCAATAACTATTATGCATGGCAGAAAAAGCTCCACCACCTTCGCACGATGTCATTAATTCCCATTCCTTATCCCTGTTTCACCTCTGTTAGCTCGGGTAACCCTTCGTGCACTCTGCTCCTGTGTATTCTATGATCCAAACCCTGGCTCGTTCACCGTGTGCTCGGCTCCATGGCACCGGTGGTGCGAATTGAGCCGAACGGTAGCCAAGCCTTGCTACTGTTCGACAATGCCCGGAAAGAATTAGAGGATAACGGTTGGCTCACCTTCGTGTAGAGGTTTGAGGGTTTTAATATATGTGTTTCACAATAGTTCGCCCTGACTTTTGATGGCTGTAGAGCCAAAGTGGGTGACATTCAGTTGGAAATCAGTGAAGAGTTTATTAGCTCTGCCATCGGGTTAGCAGCCACGGGCCAACGTTGGTTCAAAAATTCTAAGGTGGAAGAGGTGCCATGGCCACTACTGTTCGTCTCGCAAAAGGTCACATCTTGTGACAGAGGTATGCCCATATCCATGCTTAAACCACGATGGCATGACCTTTTGATAGTAGTTAAACAATTCGTGACCTATGAGGGTCGATATGGACTCGTTTTTCTCTACCACCTGCATTTGTTAATGAATTTTATAGGGTATCCATTGAATATGCCTTTCTACTTCCAGCGTAGCCTGTAAAAAATGTCAAAAGGGTTTAAAAGGGAGAAGGCCGATAGTAGCTTGTTCCACCATGGACTAATTAGACTTATCATTGTTCATCACTTAAGTCTCCACGGTGATAGCTGGCGAGCTTTTATCGCTCGAAATGGTTTTGATGATACAGACCCTATCCAGATTGACAAGCCTGTGGTTAATGAAACCAAGGTCAGGCCACCCGTGCCCTTCCATGTCCTACTGTCCTCTCCTAAGCCCTCGGTCGACCCTGATATTGACTTACCCGACGTTATAACTGAGAAGGTTGAGGCTATAAAAAAGCTTGTGAGCAAAAAGGTTAGAGGTAACCCTACTGTTGATGGCAAAGGAAAAAAGAATGCTCGGATTATGTCGAGAATGGCTAGAAATAAGCCTAAACCTAGTGTTGAGAAGAAGCCCATAGTCCTTAGTGAGGATTCAGACTCTGACATAGAACGCTTCCTAGCTAGTGAGTACCCTTACTCACAGGGCCTGTGCTCTGAGCCACCTTATGATTTCGTTTTGAATCTTCTCCCTTGCCTGAGAAACAATCCCAGTTACCCAGGGATCGAACTGCCTAACGAAACCCTCGACAATGTAATCAAACCCTCACCTGCTTCTTCAAAGCCTGGACAGTCATCATGTGACCAATGTGATTTGTGGTTGGAACAATACTATATAGACGTTCCTGTGCTTCAATCGAAAATCAAATCGCTGGAAAACCAAGTTGCAGTGTTGACCAGCCAAAGGGATAAACCTCAAGCAAGTGATAGGAAGCAGAAAACTACTGGTTCCATCATTTTTCGAAATGTTGAATCAGCTACAGCTGTTGTCAACTCCAAAATGTCATGATTAAACCGTCTGCTCGTCATACAGGTATGAATTTTGGATATCATTTTGATTTTGTGAATGACCAGGATTAATATAATGATTTGAATTTGGTTTTCAAATAGCTCTGTCTATCATTCGAAATGGCTCTGTCATGATGTTGTTCATCCTGTACATTGTTTTTGCTTTGCTAAAAATAAATCAAGTTTCGATTTGGATACACGATTTGCTCATACCCAGTTTAGCCACTGATAGATTTTCATCGGATTTGATTCGTTTGTCTATTAAGTTAACGAAATCGATGGTTTGATTTCAATTGAATTTGTTTGTATTCAACTTGAACAAGACGTTTTCATGCTAAATTTAGAGCACGATCATATTTTGTTTTGGTATGATTTCGTTCTAGTCGGATCACATCGACCCTAATTGAGTATTGATGAGTTGATTTTTGAAACGATTTCGTGAGTTTGGTTGTTACGATCTTTTAATATGCCGTGTCATGTAATCTTCTAAAACAAGAATAAAACTCTGTTTGGCTCTGATTTGGAAAGAACGACTTTGTTTTTATGGAAACAATATTCTCATTTAAGCCTGTGCAAATGATATCCACGCCCGAATCATGGAGCGTTTTTTTATTCATAATAACTATGTTAAACCCCAACTGTCCGATTCGCTCTTATTTTGATTGGATTATCCCATCTCTTGAGTTGGCAAGATTGTTTTATGAGTTGGATTCGTATTATAGATGCTGCTCTGTTTGATTTGCAAAACGAATTGATTGACATTTGTTATCTCTGTCAAATCCGGTTATAATTCGTTTTGAAAGGAACGATTTCGTTCAATATTAATCGAGTTTGTTTGCCCCAAATAGCAACAACAAATGATCGAACTAATCCTACAGATCATGTTGATTGATCTCATTATGATTTCATTTGTGAACATTTACGTGCCAGTTTTGAATTAAATTCGCTCATGGCATGGATCGTTTATTATGTCAATACAATTATGTCAATTTGAAAATGATCTTGTCTAGATTCGATCGTGTTTCCTGTTGATGAGGTATCATAACAATCGCCTATGATTTGTTTTAATTGTATCGATTTCATTTGATATGAAATGATTTCATTACTGTTTGATTATGGTTCTGTTCACCCGACTTTGTGGCAACAAACGAAACAGACTATATGCATCTCTGTAGTCATTTGATTTTAGTTTTGTTTGAATCTCGAATTCGTATAACAATCTCGATTTGAATGATTTGTTTGTCTTTTAATTAGCTATTAGATACTTGTTAATAGTTGGATTTAATTCTTTAAAAGATTTGAATTGATTTTTATGCGGATTCTATGTCTGATTTAGACCAGCTACAGAATCGCAAGATTTTGTAGCTAGTCTATAGAATTAGATTTTTTATCATTTTCTTTGATAAAATATCCTTCTAACTTGTCCATTTTTAACCCTTTTCAGGTACATCCGAATTGCATTGGGCATGCTGGACAATCTAGGAGATATTTGTGTGTTTTAGTTTTATTTTAGGTTCCTAGTTTAGTCAGACTTGGGATATCTTCCCAGATTTTATGTAAACAGTTTGATAACTTCTACAGGGATGTTTTACCCTGTAGAAGGTCTTTAAATACTTATTATTTTTTGTAATAAGGGGCATCCTTACTTGTGGAAGAACCAGGCTATGGATTTCTAATACAAACTGAGACATGAGTTGATGTTTTGCTACAGCTTTTGCTTTCATAATATCAATCTTTTGTTTCAAGTTTATGCATGTCATTTGCAGTTGATTATAGACTATTTTAGCTATCATAGTCTATTGCAGAATGATATGATTTAATTAATGTCTCATCCATATCTGATTTCTTTCAATACTTTAAAAATACAACAATTACTTTATTCAGTTAATGAATGACAAATTTCTCTTCTTCATCAATTGAATTATTTTGTATAAGTCTTTGCATACATATTTATCTAACGGTGAAGATTTATAAATCATAAGATTGTTGTGGATTTTTATGTCTTGTTTGTTCTGTAATCATACTTAAAGAGCACTGCAACTATCGTTTACGAGAAGCTCCTGGATAATTCGGTGTGGGTTTCCTCCCTCCGATCAGCTGAGAAAATCATCATACACAGGACAAACCTGGAGCGTTTCTCCAGGTCAGTTTGTGATTTATTTTTGTTAATTTGTTTAGTATAATTTAAGTAGTTTAGTTAGATATATGTTTAGTTAGATGAGTAGTTAGAATTAGTGTATTAATTGTTTAGTTTAGTTAGTTTTTGTTTTATTTATGTTCATAAAATTATAAAATCAACAAAAATATCTTTCTCTGTCTTAGGGCAGGATATAAATGAGTTTTTCAGGTTTTATTTAAATCTGTAAATTGTAGATATTGTACATTTTGTGAATAAGATTTATTTATGTTAGTAGTTAATTAGTTAGAGTTAGTATAGTAGTAGTTAGTAGATTGTATACATATAGAATAGTTAGATTAGTTTAGTTTGTTTTAATAGTTAGTTTTAGTTAGATTAGTTTATTAGTTTGTTTTAATAGTTAGTTTTAGTTAGATTAGTTTTTTAGTTTGTTTTAATAGTTAGTTTTAGTTAGATTAGTTAGTTTAGTATAGTTTTCCTTTTTTTTTTTCTTAGGACCTTAGATCGGCTAACGGAGCCGCTAAACCCGTTAGGGTGGTTTATCTCAAACGGCTTGGGTTATTAGACAACCCCGTACCGGTTCCACTCTTCCAGTTGACGGACGGTCAATTTCGCCCGTCAACACCCCATCCCTGATTGAAGAGGCTTGAGTCAAATTTTGTCCATGTGGAAATGGGTTCATTAACATAGCAGGTTGTTGTTGCACCAATAAATTCTGGGCCTCTGCAATCTGAGGGCACAGGTGAGTCGAATGGTCTTTCATGCAAAGGTTACACAGATACTTCAACGTACTTCTGTGTTACCCCAACCGGCATTATTGGTGGGTTTCTTATCCCCCTTACCCTTCTTTCGTTGTTTCTTCTTCCCTTCGAGCTGCTAGTTGGACTATGGGTTTGTCAACTGCATAGTGTGTACATCTGACGTTTGAGTAGGGGGAGCAGTCCAACTAGAGGTTTGGCCGTCTACTGTCTGTTGTATCGACAATTGTTGCAATTGATTTGACAACTGATTAGTGGGCTTTGCTTGTGCTAAACCAACTATACCATCGACATGTGGTCCAAACTTCTTTCTAGCCTTTTAAAGAATGGACCGTGGCGCATCTGGAAAAACTTCATAAAGTAAACCAAACTAAGGGTATATCGGTTCTAGCTGTTGAGCTCTCATAATCGCCTCTTCCTCGAAAAACACTCCTGATGTTGCAACGTCCTTGGATAACTGAGGTACCGAATACTTAAGGAACCACTCCAGCAGGAAAGCCGGTGGTACTGGTACTTTTATCAAACTCTTCTAACGCCGCCACTCTCAAATGTGATCTAAGATATGGTTAGCCTTTGTTTTCTCAAAGTTGTCTAACAATTCAGTGCCGACATCGTATCTCATAGGTAGTTGAAAATGGTTTAAAAAAACCATTTCCAACTCGCCAGAAGTAGAGTATCTTGAGCGATCGAGCTCGATGTACCATTTCATGACACTCCCAATAAGAGTGCATCGAAACAGACGCAACTGAACGGAGTCATCTCGTATCGAGTTCAACGAGCACCATAGGTGAAAGGTAGTCACATGATCACCTGGATCTTTGTTAGGCTCACCTTCAAACTTCGGGATGTCCGAGGGAAACTTTGTCGGCATAGGAGGCCAACACAGATCGTGACAGATTGGGTCATTTAAAAATCTTGACAAGTTTGGAAAATGCAACGTTTCTAGAAATGGTAGCTTGGGTTGTTGACTATGTACAGGGAAAAAGGATCCCAGAGTTTGACTGGAACTAGGTTGCCAGGAAAAGTTAGGATGTTGACCAGGGTTCTGGTAAATACCATGGCCTTGACCAGCAAATAGATACTGCATTTGTTGGGAACTCATCGGTTGATTCTCGTAGTTGGAGGTTGAGGGATGGGTGGGGATTTCTCTCTGCGTGGTGTTCCAAAGATTCTGGAAAGGGTTGCCCCATGCTTATCCGACTGGCATAGGTACCGAGCCTTTCCTGGGGTTCCATTGATCATGGAAGGGGTTTCCCCCGGTTGACATCCCTGACGAGGGAACTGATCCCTGCCACGGATTCTAGAGTCCTTGTGAGGAGGAGACTCCTGTGTTTGACCCCTGTGTAGGAATAGTACCCTGCATAGGATTTTGTTGTCCAAAACTAGAGTTTCCCCCGACTGAGACGACAGCTGAAGAGAAATCATTGTTTCCAAATGTGCCAAACAAAGAGAACAACATTGAACCCACCGACGTGGTGTTGGAAGAAGGTCCTTGAATACCTGCTATGAACAAGTTGTAGTTCAAGTTCGGCCAGACGGGTTGTTGAGGAGCACCGCCTAGCGAGGTGGACAACGAAGGTTTATGACCCCTGTCGTAATGGAAAGCATTATAAGGGGCTGAGGTGCCTCCCATAGAACCTTGCAAAGGAGCATTAGAGCTCCCTACCCCCAGACCCATGGTCGTTAGGGTGGAGTAGGTAAGGATAGAGTTCGTATCAAAGTCAGGCATCTTGTATGAAAATGGAGGACCCGTCACACTCTGTGTGAATGATGCAATGATCACTACCATGGACATAATCAAACTACTGCCCGAAGTAGAGGCGGTCAAGACCATAGTGGTCCAGACCTGCGAAGGTGAGTTACAAGGCATAACACCCCCAATAGTGGCAGCCATAGAGGGAGTGTGAGGACTCCCTAACGAAGTAGGAGAATTTGCTTCCATCACTTCTTGCAGGACTATCTGATGCTCGTGATGTGTTACCCTTGGGGGGGAAAGTTGTATCAAAAGAGGCACTTACAAGTCAGTGATCATAGGGTTATACAGATCGAGAGATTCTGCTCCAAGGTTAGAAATGGTCGGTTCCTCCATATTCGAGTGTTTTTGTAGTATACCTAGGGAGGTAATATGGGGTACCTAGGGAGGTACCCAATGGGAATGTAGTTATGTGTTGTTAGTGGAAGTCATTTAATATATGGGAATGTGGTCATTCAATGTTAGGTCCACTATATTAATAAAGACCCACTATGGTAGTTGGATGTAATAAATCTGAGAAGGCTCTCTAGAAGGTTCCTAGAAGATAGAGAGAGCTATATAAAGAAGTGTAGGCAATGTAATGAAACATAGTGAAGAATATTGTGATTGTACAAGCAATGATTGCTTGAGGAGTTTTATCCTTCCATAAGGATTAATATATGGTGTTACCCTACCTCAAGGGTTTTCTCTATTTCTTGTGTTCAATATTTTGGTGAATGGTTTGGATTATTCTTGTTGAAATTCTTGGTTATTTTTAGATTTATCTTTAGATCTGATATAGGTACTTAACAATTGGTATCAAATCACTTTCCTTGGCAGACATTGTGGGCAAATATTTTTTATTTTTGCAGATTTTTTTTTCTGAGAAGAAAAAGAGGGTCGCGACATTCCAGAAATTTATAGTATATTTATACGAAAAATTTGTAGAAAAAGGTTCTGGATCTGATTTCCTCTCAGAAAAACATCCAATTTGAAAAAAAAAATTGTCCGAAATGGAGTCCAGGAAGTCAAGATATTGAAGTTTTAAAATTTGCAATTTTTCAGGGTTTTTTCTGCGGACGGTGACGTGATTTGTTTTTTTTTTATTTATGTAGAATCTAGAGGCCGAATTTGCCCAAATAAATTACATATCTGAGTTCCTCTCACAATTTCACCCAATTTCAAAAAAACAATCAGCCGAAACAGAGTCCGGAAAGTGAAGTTATGAACATTTTAAATTCAACAGTTTTTCAGGGTTTTTCTGGAAAAAACCGCGATTTTTTGCCTTAACTTATTGTTCTATTTTTTAGGGTTTTTCATAGAAAGATGTATTTTACAAGGAAATGTGATGGCCCTAGTATTTAATCATTCATTAAATAAAGAAATTCAGCATGGGAAAATAATTGGCCCCATTGGTTAGATCTCAAATTGCAAGGTGATGTTGCCATTTGGTGGAAATCGTTTGATTATAAGGAGATGATGACACTCTCTAATGGAGAATTTGAAAATATATTATTAGACAAGTGGTCTCATGGAGAAAATAAGGATAAAGAGAGAACCAAGAGTTTATTTTCATGTGAAAAATCTATATTACAGGTTCATGGTTATATTCATAAAGAAAATATCATTGTTTCTATTAACCCTAGTGTTAGCGTCAGAAGTCACTCCTGGATTGCTTGCAGGAGTTGAGTCTGACACCCATCAATTTAATGTCACGATTTTTTATAGGAGGATGATCAAATGGAAGAAAACTCAGAACAATATCATCTCAACTCTGAAACTAGACCAGGCATGCATGGGTAAATGGGGTCTTAGATAAACTTCAAACAGTGAGATGTAATAAAGGGTGAGCAGTGGGAAAACTTGTATGAGAAGAGTGTGAAGGTCTGTCATAAACATCAGGTTTCTAATAGATTGGAGAAGAAAGCGCCCAAACGTAAGATCCTCTTACATTCAAACACAGAAGACCAGAGAATATAGTAATGTAACAACAAATCCTTTATCATAACAAAACTGCAACAATTCAAGCGAATCATTCGATTATGAACTCCCTGGTATGAGACGAAAACATAGACGGAGTAAGAAAACTGCTTGTCATAAAACAAGAAATCCCAGATATAGATGCATAACCAGGAAACTAGAGTCAAGTTAAATCTTTACAGTCGGGAGCTATGCTCTACCATCGATAGATACAAAAATGGCGAAAATGCCTACATATACTCAAAACAACAACAACAACAAAACCAAGACGTTTCATTAAAACTTTGCGTTTGCATGGCCTCTGACAATCTGCAGCTGCAATCTCTGAATGGTCGTGCAAATATGGCAGACACAACCTGACTTCTGGCAGTTCAGTAGGAGAATCGACGTGCCTTTAATTCGTCGCTGGACTTTCCCATTATGGCGGAGGCGATGTCTAACCACCACCAACTGCTTCAATAACTACTTCATCGGGATTGAGGATGGCCTGGCCAACTCGGCACTTTTGAGATGTGGAAGACCTTTCGAGATGCCACATGGATTTAGCTAAACGACATGATGAATAGACGTGGAGGCCAGCGCGAGGGATGGGGCACATGACGGGAGTGGTAACACCGAAACTATGAGGGCGTGACAAGGAGTGACGAGGCGTGAGAGGGATGACAGAGGAAGACACATGGCAGAAGGCAATAGGTAGAGGGAGCAGGGGATGCGATATGATGGGCACATTCCTAGTGGGAGGCTGGCGTGGAAGAGAAAGGGACAATGTCAGGTGGTGAATGGATGATGAGAGGGAGAAGGGAATCATGCGGTTAGGCGGAAAATGGATGGCAGGATGACACAACAAAGGGGGGTCCCACGTTGATTAAACACAGAACGACAATGGATGTCCGGGTGGCCTGGGCGCCGTTGATCCAGGCGCTCGAATTGCAGCCGTCGGAGAGATGCGTAATCGATTCTGGACCCCCCCCCCCTCCGCTTAAAGGTAGAAAGGCGGGGGGGGGGTCCGGAATCACCCTTCGCACTGTTGATCCGGGCACTTTGATCTCGTCCGTTGAAGAGGTGAACCCCCGATTCCGGACCCCCCCCCTCCACTTAAAGGTAGAAAGGTGGAGGGGGTCCGAAATCGCCTGTACACCGTTGATCTGGGCACGTGGATGTCTGCCGTCCAGATCCACTTGCTGCTTATCACGGGCACATTTTCATCCCAAACTTAGGACAAGTGGGTTTTTAACCCATTCTTTGCATTCTAACCCCCTTGACAAGAAATATCGCTAACATTCGGCTCCATGGGGGATAGATTCGTCCCTGTGATGCTCTAAGAACACTTTTTGCAGATTTAGTGCCTTGCTGTTGGGCTATGGAGTCATTTATTATGCTAAAAACAAAACAATATTTACAAAACAAAAGAGCCGACTGCGGCTTACAAAAAACATCTTTTCAAGAAATGCCCATTTACTGGGCCACTAAAAACTTCTTTGCCTTCCAGTTCCTGCAACCTGTAAGTGTTGTTTGAAAATACTTCAAGGATCTTGAAAGGCCCAAACCAGAGGGCATCAAATTTACTGTGTTTGCCCCTGTCCTGCCTAGGCGCATCCCATTTGAGCACCAGATCGCCTTGCTCGAATTCTTTCTTTTTGCTCTTCTTATCAAAAGCCTGTTTGATCTTCTGCTGGTGATTATAGGCCCTGTCCATGACCTGTTCTCTGATCCGCTGCACTTCCACCATCTGATGAATCCTTCTGACCACATGGTTAGGTTCTCCTTCAAAGTCCTGGAGGAAATTCGCCACAGATAAGGCGAGCTGAGTAGGGAAAACGGCCTCTACTCCGTAAACAAGTTGGAAAGGTGAGATGCCCATGGATTTCTTGGTTGTCACCCGATCAACCCAAAGAGCAAATTTAAGCTTTGAGTCTCAGGCCTTTTTATTGTCCTCCAGTAGCTTCTTGATGAGCTTGATTAGGCTTTTATTGGAGGACTCAGCCAGTCCGTTTCCTTGAGGATAATAGGGAGTAGAGTGAATCAGTGAAATCTCAAACTGTTCACAGAACTTAACCAGAGGCTCAGACCGAAAGGGGGAGGCATTATCAGTGACAATTCTGCTGGGGCAACCAAATCTGGCTATAATATCTTCCAGGAAGCTGATAATCACTTTGTGAGAAGTGCTTCTGGTAGGGACAACTTCTATCCATTTAGTGAAATAGTCGGTCGCAGTCAGAATCCATCTGTGCTGGCCACTTGAGGGAGGATGAATTTCTCCGATGAAGTCTAATCCCCACTGTTGAAAGGGTGCTAAAACTACTATGGGCTTTAATGGCAGAGACTTGAGTTGCTGTTTCCCTGAGAACTTCTGGCATTTGATGCAAGCTCTGACTTCTCTGCAGACATCAGGAAATAAGGTGGGCCAGTAATACCCATCCTGGAGGATCTTGTGAGTTGTGGTTTTCCAAAAATGATGACCTCCACAGAGACCACTATGGAAATCGAACATAACCTTATGGGCTTGTTGCGGGTCCAGACACCTTAGTAATACCCCTAGAGGGTCTTTCCAGTACAAGGCTTGGTCAATGAGGCAATATCTGACCGCTTTGAGCTTTAAAGCTCTGGCCTTACTTTTTCCCAATCCATCAGGGGGCTTTAATTCTTGCAGAAAATACAAGATATCCTTGTACCAGGGGCATGACGCTAGTGATAGGGTGCCTTGGAAATGCTTGTTGGATGGCTCATATTTCTCATTGACGAAGTTAATCCCCAAGGCTTTGCAATTGGACTCAGCCAACAACTTGGCCAAACCCTGCCCCTTTATCAACTTGGTGGGCTTAATCTCCAGATCAAACTCTAGGATCTTGGCGATCCATTTACCTCTCCTCCCATCTATGTCAGGCTGTATAAGAATGTCCTTCACAGAGGCCAAAGGAACATATGCAATGATTTTTGAGTGCAAGACATAGATTCTGAAAGCTTTGAGAGATTTCACCAATGCATAGGCCTGCTTTTCCATGATCTCGTACCGGAGTTCTGTGTCTCTTAATGCCCTGTTGTAGAAGGTAATAGGTTGCTCTTGCCCTTGATCATTTTTCTGCAACAAAACTGCCGCTACTGTATCACAGGAAGCAAAAGAAAATATCATAAAATCTTTGGAATAATCGGGACTGATTAGCACAGGTGCCTCAGTCAATGCCTTCTTTATTTGGATAAAAGATTCCCTGGGTTCGGTGGTCCACTTTACTTCATTTCCCTTACTGAGCATGGTTGTGATGTGTCTCACCAGCTCGACAAAATTTGAAACAAATCTTCTCAGAAAATTAATCCTCCCCAAAAATGCCTGAACCTCTTTCTTAGATCTGGGAAGTGACAGGGTCTGAATTGCTTCCACCCTGTTAGGATCAATTCTCACCCCCTCTGCTGATACTATATGGCCCAATAGCTTCCCCTCTTTCATAGCAAACAATGATTTCTTGGGGTTTAAAGATAGGCCATACCTCCGACACTTCAGGAAAACCTTCTTCAAGTGGCAGCGATGCTCTTTATCAGTCTTGGAGAAGACTGTTATGTCATCTAGGTAGATCACCACAAACTTATCTTTCTCCCCGATGAAGGCTATGTCCATGGMTCGCTGGAATGTGGCTCCTGCATTCATCAACCCAAAAGGCATTTTGGCATACATGAATGTGCCCCAAGGAGTGGTGAAGGATGTTTTTTCTCTGTCTTCAGGCATGATTGATATCTGATTGTAACCAGAGAAACCATCAATCATGGATATCCTAGACGCACCGGTTACCCTCTGCAATATGTGTTCCATGTTGGGCAGGGGATAATTGTATTTCCTTGAGCTCCTGTTCAGGTTCCTGAAATCAACACAGAGTCTGATTTCGCCACTTTTCTTCCTTACTGGGACCAAATTGGCCACCCAATCGGAATATCTCAAGGGGACAATGATTTGGGCATCTAGCAGCTTCTTTACTTCTTTCTCCATAACAGGAAGCAACATGGGATTTATCTGTCTTAGCTTTTGCTTGAATGGCTTAGCCTCTTCTTTTAGTGGGATCTTGTGTTCAATGACTGATGTGTCATATGTCTTAAGGTCTTCATAGGTCCATGCAAACACATCAGCAAACTCTCTCAGCAACTCGGTATATTCAACCCTCTGCTCCTCGGTCAAACTCCTTGACAGCTTAACAAACTTGGGCTCCTCTGGTGTGCCAATGTTGCACTTGGCTGTGTCAGCATCATCACCTGAAATTCTTCCCTTCACTGCCACATCATTCCCATCGAACAATCTTTCTAACGAGACTAGTCCTCTCGGGATGTAATTGCTCGACAATTGAATAATCTGATGATTAGAAATTTTATTTAAAAACTCCCCGGGGTGAGGGTCCCCTTCTATGTCAGGATCTTCGTCAATATGCAATGCAGAGATATCATCAACAGATTGGAGAAATTTTTCAATTTCCAAATCATCTTCGAATACCTTCCAATGCTTGACATTGTCCGGTACAGAAGGTCTATATTTTATTTCAACATCAGATCTGACCATAGATGGGGAAGGAACTTCGAGCAAACTGGCTGTGACAGCCAAAAAGTCGGCTGAAGCATTTTCTTCTCTTGGAACGAAGGAAATATTGAAAGCCAAGAAGAAATTATCCACTAGGTCCCATACCTCGTTCCTGTAATTCCTGAGTCGAGGATGCTTGGCCTGATAAACATTTTTGACCTACTGGATGATCAATTCTGCATCTCCAAACACATCCATTTCCTTAATTCCCATTTCTTTCGCAACTCGCATACCCAGGGTAAGAGCTTCATACTCTGCCACATTATTGGTGACTTCGAATTCAAGCTTGTATGACAGAGATATGGTCTCTCGACAAGGTGATATGAATACCACTCCGGCACCTGCACCTACGCTGGAGGAAGCTCCATCAAAGAACATCTTCCAAACAGAGGTGGTTGGAGGAGGCATCTCTTGATTAAGAATGGGCTGCTTTCTTATCTGTAAAGGGGCCTCAGGAGTTTCAGTAATCTGTAAAAAACTAGACCCTAAGTCAGTGTCAAGTGAAAAGATAGGGTGATTTGTGGGGTTCACTTCATCACTGACAATATAGGCTAGTTGGGCTTCTCTGTACAACCTCCTGTGTTCCCCTCCAAAAAATGGAATGGTGGCATATGTGAGATCCATATGTAACGTTCCTCCAAGTCGCTTAATCCAAGACCTTGACAATAGCATGCCAAACTTGGGGGGAACATCAACTACCACAATATCCATGACCATACTCTTCATGGGCAGCTGAAACAAAGAAACTACTAGGTCCTTAATGACTCCCAAACATTGCACCCTCCTGGAGTCAAAGGAATAGAGGTCATGATAGGCTCTGGTGACTTCTAACCCTAGCTCTTCCATGACGGTTTTGGGCATGAGATTGTGAGAGGCCCCTGAATCCATTAAGCAATT
Organism: Picea engelmannii; assembly: GCA_009831015.1. Taxonomy (NCBI): domain Eukaryota; kingdom Viridiplantae; phylum Streptophyta; class Pinopsida; order Pinales; family Pinaceae; genus Picea; species Picea engelmannii. The sequence goes on along the minus strand of ML779005.1, from coordinate 730,722 downwards.
GTGCATCACTTTATCATGTATGTTCAGGGACGTGAAGAAAGGGGGGGATGAGTCATCTCTATCTTCTACCATGGGTCGTAGGAAAACTGCTGGCTTTTCATCTTGGAGGTTTATGGAGTCTGTGGGATGGGATGGGGCTTCAGACTGCAAAAGCTCAATGAAGCCTTTTTTAAATTCTTCATGTTTAATTAGCTCGATGAGGGGGACAGGGATTCTGATCTTTTGAATTTCATGCTCGAAGATAAAAGAATATGTAAGCTTTGGAATTTCTCTTATTTCAGGAACATGATGGTGGACAATGGGAGGGAGGGGTTGAGCCTTCTTACCTCTGTGACTGTCTGCTATTTCATTAGCAGGCTTCTTTGTTCTAGCGGACCGCTTAGGAATATCCGGTGCTGCTGTCTTTTTGTCGGACCTCAGGTTATACCTGCCTCGGCTACCGCTAGCCTTGTCTCCCTTGCTTAATTCATTTAGCTGACTATCCATGAGAGACTCCTCATAAGTTGTTTGAGTGAGATGGGGAAAAGGAGGAGTGTACTCTAAGTAGTGAATTTCAGGGTCAAGCTCATTTGTTTCTCTTTCTTCCTCATCGGCCACCAAGTTGTTCTGAAAAGGGGCCTGAATTCTCTGGTCTTCTCTGTCTTTGTCTCTTTGTTCCCTCGGGAAGGCCTGTGGCCCATGGTTATCATATCGTCTGAAACCTCTATTATCAGTGTTCTGAGGATTTCTATACATGGGGTTCCCTTCTACTTCCAACCTTTCTACCTTGGCAACAAGTGATTTTAGTGTTCTAGCTGTCTCATCTGTCTGATAGGGCAGGGGAGAGGAGCTGGATGAGGAAGCTTCAGGCCTGTTCTTGGATGTATTTCTACCAACAATGTTCCTGAGTCGGTCAACAACCAATATGTTAGATTCTACTTCCACGGCTGCATCCTACATGAGGGCCAGGGTAGTGGCTCTTCTCTCTCTCAGTAGTAGGCAGAAATCAGGCTCAAAAGAGCTGGAGTAAGTGATCTTTGCAGAGGCTTCAGAGGGATTTATTTCAGAAGGGATTCTGTTGTACATTTTATTAAATCTCTTGGAGAAGTCGGAGACAGAATCTCCTTCCTTTCTCTTCAACGACCCAAACTCCGTCATGTAATACATGAAATCCTTTTTATCTCCCCATTTCCTCAAAAAGGCATTGTCTAGTGCTTCGATCCCATCAATAGATCTAGGAGGCAGGGCCTTGAACCATTTTCTAGCCTCTCCTTG
>ML779005.1:696690-726519 GCA_009831015.1 Picea engelmannii | reverse complement strand
GATTGTACAAGCAAGGATTGCTTGAGGAGTTTTATCCTTCCATAAGGATTAATATATGGTGTTACCCTACCTCAAGGGTTTTCTCTATTTCTTGTGTTCATTTTATGGTGAATGGTTTATGGTTTATTCTTGGTATTATTGAATTATATTTGTAGATCTGGTATATGTACTTAACAATTCTCCTCTCGGGAATGGCTTGGGCACAATTTCCTGCGACCCGGTTGCCTCAAATGACCCTTGATGGTCAAGTCTTCGCCTTAGCGGTGGCGGGGATGGGTCCAAAGAAACCAGCGACATGCCCTGAAGCCTTCGCGACCAACGAAGCTCTTGATATTCCACTTTGTGAGAAGATCAATGACACACTAGGGATTTTACTAATGTTGAAAACCAACACACACTAGAAAAGTTCCTACAAGATAAAACAAGCAAATCACTAACTAGATGGAAGAACAGTTACACTAACCAACACTAGAGAAACTTACTGGTGCAAGTGCAAATCGAACACGGAAGCACCCTCCGAGTATACTCTGTAAAGTTTGTCCCGATGTATGCCCTAGGTAACGCGATATACCCCCGCAATCACTTGTGTAAGTCCCTAAAATAAAGGAAACTAGGTTTTCAGCTTGCGAACAGTCACCAGGCAGGTACAGTCGACAGCCGGGTGGACTGCAATGAGAAGGGTATCAAGCCCGAAACATATCGAGGGTATCGAAAGCAAGTGTTCTGGAAGACAACTGAGGACCTCGAACAGATTCAAGATCCATGAAGCTCTGTGGCAAATGCGACCGACAGAATCCCAAGGCAAGTCCTCTATATGTGTTCCCCACTACGCTTGCTCCGACTTTGGAGGGGTTATCTCCGCTACCTTTTCGAATGCGACCTCGTGTTTATCCCCTGTGTTAGAGGGGGGTCCCAGATAAATTTCACATCTACTGGAATTTTTACACTCCCTAACACTGACTCCAATGTTTGTTTTTAAGCCTTGAAGAGTTTCCTCTCCAACCTAAATCAAGGCTCTAGCCTAGACTAGTTGATGGACCCTACACACATAAAGTCTAGTAAATTTTAATTTAGCGTTAATTTTAAGTAGCTTGTTTTAAGTCAAGGAAGCGGTAATGAAACTAGTGGTGTGTTTTAAGAGACGAAAGAGGAGCATTAAATGAAAATGAAATCAAAACTGCTTCTTTTTGACAAATAAATATTTGCAATTTCAACTCTTTAACCAACTTTTCAAAATAACTTTTTCTAAGATCTTTTAAAGGAAAACCAAAAACAAGATTCTGCTCGACTATGAGCTACTTAATGTTCTAAGCATTCAGTAAAGAACTTAAGAAAAACACTCTTTTTCCTGACAAGCAATATAATCAACCTAACTGCTTAACCAAACTAAAAAATGATTTTTTTTATTTAAAAATGCTTCAAACAAGAAACTTGAAATAAATTCTTTTTCTTTTTCTTTAAAGCAAGCAAAAGGGGAAAAAGTGAAGACGAGACAAGACAAAAAATATGAGTTTTGGCCTACTGCGGATTGTAGGGAGTCATTGAAGGGACCACACAGGCTGATCAGAAAATAGTAACAGACTCATCTAAAACCCTTTCAAAAAAATCACAATAAATCTTTAAAAGATAAAGAAACTGGCGTCAAACCCAGGCTAAAGACTGTAAAAACAAAGACACTGTACTTAAACAAGAAACGCTGAGAAGTCAGACTTCAATCAGGGAAGAGGTTGACTGCCCCTTCTTAAGGAAAAAGTTTATTGACACAGGCATGCTACTGACACTTAAGAACCCTGCGTATGTACGTGGGCTATCTAAAAGTAGGGCGCGTATGTACGTGTGCAGACCCACTACATGCCGCGTACACCTCTGTAACTTCTCAAAAAAGAAAACTAACAGGTAGATTGATAGGGCAGGGAGTACTGGTATGGAAAACCGGAATCCCTTAAAGACTCAACAACTTACAAAAAGAAGCTCAAAACGTAAAGACCAATCAAATACCCATAAAACCACCTAAAACCCTATAGGCTTCCCCAGTATGGTCGCCAGTTCTACTATAGCGGGAAAACCCCCCTATGGACTACACTAGGGTTCAACATGTAGGCAAATCTAACTGTCTAAAAGTCTCCTACTCTTTAGACTACCCTGAATACACCCCACATTCATACAAGAAATACAAAGTAAAAAGATCCGGTAACTCTACCTTTAACTCCGTGTCTGGTGTCGATCCTTTCGTGTTCGATCGCTCCTCGACTACAAGTCTCCTCCAAGGCTGACCTGCATTCACAAACAATCAAACAAGGAACTACAAACACGCATCTCATATATGAATTAGTGGGTTAGATGTCAGTATAAAACATAAATCAAACATAAATATTGAACACATCATATTGTGGGACAAAAAAGTATTGATTTTATTAGAATCACAAAGTTTACTTACAAAGAGATCGACGACTGCTCCTCGAACCTGGTCCAGGATCCTCTTTACCAAGCTCCAACTGCGCTTCCACGTATCTTTCTCCTCTCACACTTCTTTTAAGGAAATGGCATAGGCTTATGATTGAGGAAAAAGGGTTAGAATGGGAAATTCTGATGAAAATCTCACAAGGTGGCTACAATTCTTGGGGCAAGGAGGGGATGTGAAACAGGCAGAGTTTCACTGTTCTTATGCTTATGTTTGGAATGATACCCCAACACCTCCTTTTATATGCGAAAATATGGTTATTCATTTGGGTGACGGGCTATAGGCCGTGGATTAGTTGGGAAACTACCCAATAGCCCGTAATCTCAATGAATTCCTTGCAACTTTCTATTTTTTTCAACTTTTGTGGGTATATGCGGGTTGTAATGGTGCAGATAGTGTACGTACACGATCTATAGTGGTGCAACAAGTGTGTGTACATGGGCAGTAGTGGTGCAGGGCACGTACGTCTTCAAAAATAGGGTTTTTAAGAAGAGTTGCTCAGTGATGGCTTGGCAAAAATAGCAAGTAAGAGGGTCTGATGCCAGGTATGCATGTATGGTGCAATTTAGGGTTATAACATGGATCATGAGGGGAATCTAGCTCTGCACTTCACACTTTGTGTTAGTCTCTAATTTTTTTCTTGATTTAGTGAGTATCCCTAATCCTAAATCCTCCTTGCTTATACCTTGTTCCTTGATTTTTAGACTTTTACCCTTTTTTTGATTTGCTATGTTTTGCAATTTTTTCACTTTGAAATACTTTTCTTAAGTTTTGGAAGGTTTATGATGTGAATTAATGAGATTTGTCACATCACTTGCCTATTTGAATTTTGAATTTTGAAATTATTTCTAAGTCATCAATAGCGCTACAAGAATAATGTTATTCCTGCAACGCTAAAGTAATCATGCTGTGACATGCGCCAAACATCCAAATCTTGTCATGATCACATGAATCATGGACAAAATACCTGCATGTAATCCATGATCTCTCTTGAATCGCTAATGTCGTTTGAACCGTTACATGAATGAGATCACTCTGTACCTGCAAGGACCTGTATGAAATTAGTTTCATTTCCAATATCATTATATGACACTTTCACCTATTATTCGAATCCGTTGGATTATGTGCACAAATATCCATTTAAGGAAATTGTTATGTAGTAACAGTTGCAGATTTTAAATTTATGATTTCCAACAACGTCAAGTTACAACACTGTATCATCGACATGGCGTCGAATAAAGGTGGGCAAATTGTTAGGTTGGAACCTGAGGGTACCGAGCTACTTGAAGCATATCCATGGATGAAACAAAGGTTCAAAGACGTTGGCTGGCTCGAATTCTTCACCACCTTCCAAGGTCATGACGAAAAGGGATCTATGGCATTTGCACAGAACTTCGATGGTTTCGAAGTGGAGATCAGAAAGTTGTTGATGTTGGTAACAAAACAACCAATTGCCAAAGCTTGTAGATTGGTAGTTGGAGGAGAATGATGGTGGAAAAAGGAGCATGTAGTCACATAATTTGTCAATCAATTCTTTCTACCAGATAAGAAAAACCCAGATTGGAGGAATAATGGCATACCGCTTTGATCATAATTCACAGAAACCCTAGAATTGGTTGATCCAATCCATAAATCCTGATCCATAGCCAAGAAAACATAAAAGGGGAAAAGGGAAAAAAGAAGCTACACAGAAACATGGTATCACAATTGATGAATTCTCATTCAAAGAGGAATTATCTACAACAAGGGTGACAAAGACCAGTAAGAGAAAGAAACAGACTCAACAATTTCATGTTGATACTCCTGTAGATGAAAACCAAGACAAGGCCACCACTAGCAAAGGTAAGAGATAAAAAATTGATGCAGAGATTGAAATGTTTCCTGATGCATAAGTGTTTCCTGAAATTGACATTAAAATGGAAGAAGATACAAATGAATATTACAATGTAAATCCAATTAAACCCACAGTCAAGCATAAACATAAATTGACAAGTAAGAAAAGTGCCAAAGGAAAAAATGGTAAAGCAATAAAAGAAATAAAAATATCAGGTGGAGCAATGGAATTCCAAACAAAAAGAGAAGATACAAGATTTCAAAAAGTAAAGATAAACACAACAGAAAGAAGAAAAAACATAAATCAAATACAAGAAATACTCTGTTTTTGTTGTTTTAGTCCTTATCTTCAAAAAACGTTTCTGAAATTATGGAGATGAATTTGTTAAAACCAAAAGAGGTTTTTGTTGGAAAGATGTCCCTTCACAAAAACCTCTCTTGGTTTTTACACAACTATCACATTTTAAGAGATTCATATATATCTTTGAGGCGTAATTGTCTGATAAAGCTACGGGAAATACTCTGGTTTTTTTTTATACCTTTTTTATACTTTTTCTTCAAGAGAGGTTGCAGAACATCTGGAGAGGAATTTATTGAAACCAAAAGAGGTTTTTTTTGGGAACATGCCCCTTCACAAAAATCTCTCTCACTTTTTACACAACAATCACATTTTAAGAGATTCGAATTGATCTTTGAGGCCTATTTTTTTGATATTTCACAATAAATAATTTCCCGTTTTACTCAGTAATTTTGGGAAAGGTTGCAGAACAGCTGGTGATGAATTTTTGGAAACAAAAAGAGATTTTTGTTTGGAACAATTCCATTCACAAAAAACTCTTTTTTTTTAACACAACTATCATCGTTTGAGAGATACGAAGAGATTGTTGGACCCTATTTTTCAGGAATTTGCCAAATTTATTTTCCTAAAAAATCTTATGGACAACAGTTGACAAGCCACCTCATCAATTCGAATTGGAGATCAGATTGGATATTCTCCTTAATTATTTGAAACAAGAAACTAAATATAGATGAGGAGGTTTTAAGATCCATTTCTTTTGGATCTTGATAATTATGTATTGTTCTATATAAACTCTGTAGAAGAAGAAGTTAAGGAAAGAAAATTTGGATATCTAGGGGACCTGTTTTGAAACTCCTTGTAAGACATTCCATATTCTATGTGACACTTAATGGAAAAGACATATTGATGGTTAGACTTTCTCTTCTTCCATGTTCTTTTTCTCTTCGTTCTTGAGATCATTTATCAAACTGCAATGCATTATTTTGTTGATTATTAATTATACAGTGAAGAATTTGTTGTTGTGATTATTTTCAAGTTTTGATTTCAAGCTAATGTTCTTGTTTCTTAATGATATTTTGAGATAAGATTTCCTTATGAGATTAACAAATTGAAGACTTCATATCCTCTTTTCCTTGTTTTTCTAATTCATCTATGTGACTACCCTTTAACCAGTCAGTGGGATATCATTTGTTCTTATTCTAAAATTCTTGTTTATCTTGAAACCTTGAACCAGTTTTCAACCACCCTTTCAAAAAACCAATATACATTTATCCATAAAAAATATTGCAATAATCTGATGATGCCCTAGCTTGCCCTCACACAGTCAAGTGCAATTTAGGGACTAACACTTTGTATCATGACTAATGAAACAAGCTAAGGCATGCAAAGTTGGTGATGTGGTGAAGTGAATGAGAAGCTAGAGACTATGGGAGACTATTAAAGAAAAGAGACTAACCCTCTACATTCAACATTTGTACTAATGCAAAGTGCATAGTAGCATAGGCTTTGGGTTTGGAGAAAACAAAGCTTCACCCTCCACATTACAACGAGGAAGGAGAACCTCAAGACAAAGAAGATAAATTATTACCTAGAAGTAAATGTGGTAGCACGAGATGGAAACATGTGGTAATTTAAGGAAAACCCAAAGGTCTTGTATTTCACAAAACTTGAAATGTTAAGATGGGGGATTGCAACTACTTCTTCAACTGTTGTTTTGAAAATGATTACATAGGTCATTGGAATTTTATATAATAATGGTAATAAGCATAAAGGAAGCATCTAGTGATCAAAGAGGGTTTCGACCAAAAAGAATCTAAAAGAGGTTTGACTAGTAAAAGATCTAAAAGGGAATTAGAGGGAAAGTAGAATATTGTTAACAAGCCAATTTGATGTAGTTTGTACATGGTTTTTAGAGGATGGAGAGAACGAATAATATAGAGACCAAATTACTGGTTCATGGAAGAGATATAGATAGAGTGAGTGTAGCATTATCATTGTAATGTGTGTTTCCTCAACTTTAAAGCTAGAGAGCCTTGTAATTGTACTAAAATCACCATTAACACAATAACTTGTTGAGCACTCAACACACCCTCAATTTTTTTTGTCACATTCGCTAGCTTTTCAAGTCTTGGTTTCTTTGATATTATTTTTTTCATAGTTTAAACTTGATTTCCTTCGATTGGTTGAACTAAGTAAACAAAATTTCCTAATTATAAATATACATAGATGATCTTAGGAACAACTGGCTAAATAACCCAAGTCTCAATACATAAATTTTCGAAGAAAACACTCATCGACCGATTTGGGCCGATAGGAGCGTCGGGTCGGTCAAATAAAGGGAGTTTGTATGAAGTGGAAAAAGGGCATTGTTTTCTCCCGACGGTAGACAAGTCCATCAGTCATTGGGCCTTTCTCATAACAATCAACGCACCAACAAGCCCCTCTCTGCATCACCCAATGCGATCATCGATAGATTTTGAATCCATGGGATATCTCGCCAATCAATGTGAAGGAAACAATTTGAGATCCCCTTTAATATCCATTGTTCAATCAAAACCAACTTTAAATCTTGGCCTTTCATTGGCAACAAGACAAGAAATCATCACATAGTTTTGGGGTACCACGTAAGATGCCACGTGGCAACTATACTATCTCCACGCTACCATCCTACACTCCACGTCAAAACAAAATAGTTCACCCTTGCCACCAAATATCAAAATTCTTCCTGTCCCATCCTGTCAACCCTGTCAACGGGCTTCCAACACGTCCTAGAAGTATTATTAAATATTTACCTGTCAAAAAAAATTGAATTTTTGCTTTTGACGTTTTATTGGGAAGTGCACATATTAATTCAAAATTCCATATGAAGGGTTGACAAGGGATTCAAGAATATAGTGAGGAGAGGGGGTAGGCCCACCTACTTCCTTGGAAGTAGGAACTTTCTAACCAAGGCGATCAATATGCAGCATGCTGTAGAGTCTTTAAGAGTGTGGCGACTGGTATATATACCATCGAATTGTCTTGGTATATACTTTGAGATATAGTGTATATACCACCTACCACAGTCTTAAAGACTCTGCAACAGGCTGCATATTGATCGCTTCCAACCAACCCCTGAATCGAATCAATCAGATAGGTGTAGTCTAATTGGTAGACTTTTTTCCCTCGACATCCGCACCTCCGATGTCCTCGACGTCTACACCATATCCAGCGACCCCTGTCCTCCCATCTCCATCATCCAATCATTTCCATATCCATGTGTCTCTGTCTCTGTCATCCGATCCTTTCCCGTCTCTGTCTCTATCATCCGATCTCATTCCCGTCTGCATCATCCGTTTTCGGGTGCCCTCCGTTTCAGGAACCCCTCCCTCATACACCACCAAATCTTTACGACGAAGGAAAACACCGACAGAGGATAGTATTTTTTATATTAAATAGATTTGTTGAGGTTTTAAATTTGATGTGTTTGTGGGGATTTAGGCACCAAATTTTGGATGCGGATATTCAAAATTCTTTTGCAGTGGCTTCATCTGATTAATTTTTCAAAATCCCTGCACTGTCTTCTCTGTCACTACCCGCCTACAATATTCTTCGTGGTTTTGAAAGACGTGACCATCTGAAATGGAGGCGGCCAGACATTCCTTAATTCAGTTACTTTGGGTTGGATTGGTATGTGGATCTGGTAAGGCCTTTGAAATATTTCCCTGGATAATCTTCTTGTTTATATTTGATTCAAGGGAATAAGATTACTATGAGGATAGGTAATATGTTGGTTTGAAAGGTTTTCTTTATTGTTTTTATAAGTTGATAACTCCATGAGACTCAAATGAACTTGAATCAAAGATTACTTTGAAACAATACATTCACATTGATTAAACCTATTAAGCTCTATGTGATAGGTATTTATATCTTTTGTTTATTTTTTTATTTTTTAACAAAAAAATACTATGTAAGTTTGGTCCAATCTATATAAATTACACCATTCTCGATCAAAATCTTGATGCCATACATAATTACTTGAATCTATGCATAATGTGGGTTTGTGCCTATCCCCATTATCAATTCATGTGACCAAATCTAGATCATGCATTTGTTCCATCAATTCTCCATAGAAGGAAGAGTTTTCTAACTTTTTCCAAGCGAGTTGTATTCTTCAATCATTAATACCTGGAACTTTATATTATTTTTTCCTATATCATGTATTTGTTCAATAAATTCTCCAAAGAAGGAATAGTTTTCTCCATGATTGAATAAATAAATCATCGATGCTCTGGATGGATATTTTCCTTAAGAATATTTTGTAGTGTTCAAATGGGCTATTTGTACAATGTAGAGTTAGAGATAATGTCCCGATGAAAACAATACCAACCTATAAGAGGGTCTTGAAAACATATAGATAGATATGATAGTATTATATATCTCTTTAATAGATAGATATTCAATCATTTCATTGGCATATATACAATTTTCTATTATAGAATGAAAAACTTTTAACTTTTAATTCATCGATACTCTATTAGTGATTAAGTTCACTCTATTAACAATAAAGTAAGTGAGGGATCCCAAAAAGAATTCACTACATTACTGATGTAAAATTTTTAATGCGTTGATAGTCTTAATTGAAAATAGTATCTTCCCATTGAAAATAGTTTTGAATTTTTTTATGGCTTTGGAATTTTGTGAAGTAAAAAAATGTAGAGAGAATATAGTTTCAAGTTGTTTTAAAAAAATTAAAAGTTTAAATCAGTTTAGAAACCTTCAAAACTCGTAAAAACATTTGAACATGAAACATTATCCTCTTTAAATTTTAACATAGAAAACTACTTGGAACATAACACTAAATTTGCAACTAAAAATTTACCCAAAAATAAACTATTTTAAATAGATTTTATATTACACAATAATTGAGTGATTCCTAAAAAAGTATTCACCCCAAATTAATATGTTCTTCCAATCAATTATAAGACAACTACTGAGGGAAACCGAGGAGAAAGGTGACACATACTAGAAGATATAATGAATCCGCTTATTCAATACTAGAAGATACAAGAAACCCATATTTTAAATTGATGGTATTGATAATTGCAGTTTCACGGGAAGAAGATATAATGAATCTACCTATTTAGTACAAAATGACACAGGAAACCCATATTTCTAGCTAGTTCTAGACCTAAAGCGTCTCTATGTGGATCTGTGTATTATAAAGTAAATGTTTTTTTCTCTATTTATACATCTTTGAGTATTGTTGCATCTCCTCTTGAGTTGAGGTGATCATGTAAAAGGGGTACTCTCCTCCTCCTCTTACTTGACCTCCTCCTCCTGTGCAAATTTATCGTTGTTAGAAGGTAAGCTACTGAATGCTTGCTAGATTTATTTTTTTCCAAATTCGATCGATGTAATTCAAAGAAAATTTACATGGATGCTATGCATACTCTTTTGTTTGGGTTATTTGATTCAAAATTCATCTTGTGTGTAAAGCTATCCATCTAGAAATACAAGACTTTCTCAAGCAACATGCACAATTTCGATTATGGCAAAAATTTTGAGCTCATGTTTCCTTATTTTTTTTATTTTTTTTTTAATTGGCCATGTTATCCCCATTTTGTGGGATAACTAAGGAGATCATGTATCGAGGCCCTTAGGTTACAGATATGGAGTGTCGAGAGACTACATGACCAAAAATGTCCACTTACACATACATGATCCCACTTAGTCACCACATTTGATCCATTGTCAGTGCATCCACCACACCAGCTAGCTTCTAGAAGGCAGAAAGGTCTTGCTCCATGCGATACAAGTCAAGTTTGTGGCAAGTAATCACCCTAATATTTAATTCATTTGAACATGTTGTATTTAAGATACTTTTGATTATATAATGTATGCTTGGACATTATGCATTTGACCTTGTTTAACCTTGGTGAGTGTCATACGTTTCCTAGTAAGTGGCCAACCTTTGGGGAAGGCTTGTGACTGGGGGTCCCTTGAGGGGTTATCGTACCATTCTCGACCATAATTACCACTTTACTCTCATTACACTCCCATCATATTGTCCTCTTCTAGGCCTTTTGAATTTAGTGACCCAAGAAGGGCATGTACCTCTTTTCATGGGAAGAAGGGGATGAAGGCCCAGAGGGATTATTGTTGGCTAAAGAGATAATATCCTAGATATAGACCTTCCAGATGCTTCGCCTAGGGATCCCCAAGAAAGCAATGAAATGCTTCTCTATAAGTAAAGTGGATCTACAAGAATAAATTATAATGAATGATTAAGGGGTTAGTTTGGGGATAAGAGATCTCATCATGAGCCAACCTATCATGATCATGGGTATTTAACGATATGAAACTACCATCATCTGGTCACCAATGTAGGGTAGTGGCTCTCAGTTACACAAATGAGAGAAAGGGGATCTCATCACGAGTCAACCTTCTCATTTCTGTAAGATATTTGTGAGTGACATTGTCATTATCTGGACACCACGCCAAGACAATGGCTTTCAAATCGTTCCTTAAAACATGAAAGAAACAAATAATGGCAAGAAGATGGGCTTGGAAAAATTGCATTGCAAGCGAAGGTGCCACACACCCTCTACAAAGGAACCCATAAATGAGATAATATGAGCCCTTGTATGTCATTAAAATCAATGACCTACGAAGTATAAACACCTTCCACCTCATCATCCATTACATGAACTTGAAAGGCCATCCTTGGGATCATCCCATACTTGAGGGATTTGGTCTACCCAATAGGACTCCTATGCCACCCCTCCCATACTTAAACTTGGTCAACTGTATATGATTGTAAGCATTTGTTTAATTTGATGATGTAGTTTTGATGCACATGCTTAGGTTCCTTTCTTATTAGACGTGGTTTATACTTGTCATGATATCTTTGACTTGAAATCTTTAGAGGGCATACCCTTTTGTTTTGCAGTACCTTACTTGGTGGCCTGTTTTGGGAGAACAAGCCTAGCTTGGGCTTCCACAGGGATTCAAGTCCAAAAGTTGGATGCCAAGGGCCCACATGAATAATCGTGATGACTTGCCTTCGGAGGCCTAGAATATAATTTGGAAGACATGACCTAGCCCTCACATGCCAAACATTTTTCCTAGGAGAGGAAAAACGTCACTTATGGAGGCTTGACATCACCTAGAGGGCTAGGGTTTGGTGGTGAAGGTGTGGTTCCATGACATGTGGCGTGTTTTGAAGGAAGGAGGCTTGAAGACCATCAAGAGAGGACTTGGTTGAGTGATAAGTGGCATTTGGAGGCCTAACCATGCATCTACTACCCCAACAACTTCTTCAAAGTGCCAAAGCGTCCCCTAAAGGGGTGATGTCACCTTGTTCTAGGGTTTCTTTTTTGTAAAAGTGAATTTTAAGAAATATTGTTTAATATTATTTTGATGCAAGCGGTAAGATAAGGATTGTTGACCCCTTATATTATTTTTTACCCTTGCTAAGTGGACAAACTATGTGATATACATTTTGTTTAAATAGAGATCATGAAATCTCATTTTGAATCATAACTCTCCCATTGTGAGAAGTAGAGGACTGAAATTTTTGCTACCTTGAAGTTTTTTTGTTCTCTTTTGTTATGGTATGGTACTTTATTTGGTTATGGAGTACATGATGATGATGCGCTAGCTCTTGGAGTTATTTTTCTAGTTATTGGTGGTGGTTTATCTTGTTGTTATTTGGATTGGTAAGGTATTTTACTTGTTGCTATCATTTGTAATTCAATATCAAGGTTGATATTTTCTAAGGATAGGTAGGGAGTATACATGCATACACCCCTATTTTAACTCCACCATAATTTTAAACATAGAATTATTGTTTGCAAGGGTTTGCTAAGGAAGTATAAGGACATACACCCCTTAGTTTAAACCCTAGCTAAGTTACTTGCCTTGGGGAATAAGAAGATTTATATCCCCAAGGAGGTAGTAGCTCTAGCTCTTTACTTTTGACCCCATTAACCCATTAATCAAAGGCACTAGTCGTTGCATTGGAGAAATAAAACATTGCATTGGTAAACATGAAAATGTGAAATCTTGAATTTCTCTCACTTGGGTATTGTTCTTTGAGCCTTAGGCTATCTTGCCTCATTGAGGCATTCTCTTTCATACACTAAAACTTGCTGCTGTAATAAAACTAACCTACAACCATTAGGGATAAAAAATATAACCTTCTAAACCTAGATAACTCCTAAACTAACCCTAGAAATTAACTATAACTTTTCCGTAACAAACTACTAACCCTAGTGCAATTTTTGGGCTAGTTTGAGGTGATTTTTGTTGGATAAATTTTCTATTATAAGGCTTGGTTTTATACAACCATAAGTTTGATAAATATCACTATAGTAATATTTTTGTGACAACCTTGCTTTTATGCTAAAGTCTTTCTCTTTCATTCTTGAGTTAAACTAGTCTTTACTAGCTTGTCTCTTGCTTACTTAACTAGACTTTTAGCACTTATTTTGCAGCTCTTATTATCTTTTACATGATAATATATACCATTGATTTTTTCTGCAATTAGGGACAACAAGCTTAAATTTCTTTTCCATATAACATATTGCATCGTTTACTTGGTTTTCCTTGTGCCTCGTGCAAGTATTCTCTATTGGCAGGTCACTCAAAGCATTGGAAACCTTAAGCAACCATCAAGAATCATTTCCAAGTTCCCTCTTCCATCTAGAAACTTGAGCTTTAGGGGAATCCATTAATACACCTTATTTTCCATCTCAACCCCCCCTGGGGTCACTGGGATTCCCCCCTTGAGGTGACTACCTCACCTCTAAAGTGACAGGAACACCTGCCTAAGGTGACAGTGGGTAGGTGCTCTCTAAGTTGTTTCCAATTGGTGGTTGGGTCATGATTTTCCCAACCTTCAACTTGTGCGATAACAATCACATTTTCTTATGTTGTATGTTTTCAAATTTGATTCATGTAATTCAAAAATAAATTATATGAATGTTGTGCATAGTCTCTAGTTTGGATTATTTGATTCAAAATTCATCTTGTGTGCAAAACTATCCATCTGGAAATACATGAATTCTTGGAGAAATGTGGCCAATTTCAATTATGGCATAATTTTTGAGCTAGTTTTTCCTTATTTCTGATTTTTTTTTGAATTGGTCCATTTTCTTATGTTGTATTTTATCGTGGACAAAAAAAAAAATAGAATTTTTTTTACGAGTAAATATTTCATTGTTATTTATCTTTTCATAGGATCCCCATATGATAAATGAGAAAAATGACGCCCAAAACCAATGCCTTGTGAAAATTGAACATTTTCGAGTGTCAACCTTAAAGAAGGAGGTGGTCCAAAAATAAGCAACGACTAAGGCCCAAAGGTATGTAGTATACCTTTATTTCTACGCCTCACTATTTGTCTTCGTTGAGGATGTCTTTGTTGATTTTTCATAAGAGATGTTATTGTATATGAATATATTATTACAATGATGAGTGTTTGATATATATAGAACATATGGTGACCATCCATGAAAGGATGTGTCCCTTGGATAATGAATAACTAAATATTTATTGTATATACATTTATACTTTGTATTATAAATATCATGTCATATGTGTGTGTGTGTGTGTGTGTGTGTGGAAGAATGTCTTCTAGATGTTGTTCAATCATCAACACTCCCTATCAACAAGGGAGACATTATTCATCATTCCAAAGCTTGTCTATGAAGTATACAAACTTTAAACACTCCCTCTTAACTAGGGAGGTATTCTTTGTTGCCACATGAGCTCATCGGATATCCATAGTACAACATGAATTCACAGCCAATGCATCCAAGGCATGTGGGAATCTCTCAAATAGCTTCAACATGTCACCATGACATCCACTACCTCACAATCTGTTTGTACCTCATCATGTGCACCCCTGTTACTTCACAACCAATGCATCCAAGGCCTGTGGGTAGCTCTCAAATAGATACAACATGTCCCCATGACATCTAGTACCCTGCAATGCATTTGTACCTTGTCATGTGCACCCATGTGACTTCATAGTCAATATTGCATCCAAGGCCTGTGGGTAGCTCTCAAATAGCTACAACATGTCCCTAGGACACCCACTATCCCACAATGCATCTGTACCTTGTCACTCCCTCTGAAGAGGCACCATGCCAAGCTATCTCTCTTATTTTCCCGGGCCCTCCTATGAGGGAGCTAAGCTCGGTCCTTCTTTGATACCATGTTGATTTTTCATAAGAGATGATATTGTATATGAATATATTATTACAATGATGAGTGTTCCATATACATAGAACACATGGTGACCATCCATGAAATGATGTGTCCCTTGGATAATAAATAACTACATATTTATTATATATATATTTATACTTTGTATTATAAATATCATGTCATATATATATGATCCAGAATGGATCCAGGAACCAAAATGGGTCCAGGAAGGCCTAAAAATAAAAGTTTTTAGAATGGGTTCAAACTATATGTGTGCGTAGGCCTCGTCAATATGAACCCAACGCAACTTGAATGGGCTCAAACATACACCGTATGCGAAAGATATCACGGTATGTTCGTTTTGTTAAACAAGCAAAAATTCATGACTTGACAGTTTGTATAGTGCTGATGTGGCAACTGACTATACAGGTCGTATGACCGTACAGTGACATGGCAGGTACAATGGAACTGATTGGGCAGGTGTAGGTGGACGAATCTGAGTTTGACATGTGGCATATTATTAGAGTGAATGGTATGGTGCCATGTGGCTCAGTCTTGTGTTGCCACGTGGCACCCCTCTATTGGTTGAAGGTTGAATGGAAAAAGTCATATGGAGTGCACCAGAGTCAAACCCATGACCTCCGGTCTGGGCGGCGAGACTTGGTAGGTCTGGGCTACCAGTCCACCCTCGGTCTTCCTTATAAACCACAGTTTAAATTTATTATTTAAACTTGAAAAAATGTAATTTGGGCAGAAAAAAAAGGGCTAGGGCCTAGCCCAAACCCTCGGTTCGACACATTTCCATATAGACTAACCATATAACCCAACTCTTAATTGTTGGCACAAGCAGTGGATATGGGTGTAGCCACCGGTTTCGCCACTATTTCATATGACCATTCCAAATGACCATTGGTTTATCCTTGGCGTGGGTGAGTGGGGTTAACGCCCGGTTAGTCGGGCTAGCCCGCCAACCAAGGCACGTAACCTGAGGCTTACCACTAGGGGCGCTAATAGAATAAGGGCACATGGAGTATAAGGATGCGGCCACATGGCCACAACACATGACTAGAGGCCAACGGATAAGGGGCCAATGCACCCGTAGCCAGCTTAGGGCCACATGGAGGGCGCCCACATGACCAGGATCCCGGGAAATCAGGGGTTGAACCCTATATTAGCCCAAAAGTGGATTTGTAACCATATAATAAAGATTTTAATGGATTTTTGACCGGTTTTGGGAGATTTAATCCATTTTTGGAGGATCTTGGGGCCTTTTTGAGGCTAGATCTTGGGGGGAAGTTGGGAGTTTGTTACCCACTTCAAGCCTATATAAATCATAGGTTATTAAAGCCATGAAGGAGGTTCATATCAGGAAAATGTTGATGAATTGTTAAGGCAAAGCCATTTTTATGCAGGGAAGCTGTTGAGGAGAGAAACTTTGTGGGCCATTTCTGGGAGCTTCATTCATCCATTTTCAGTGCCGTCAGTTTTTTATGGGTTCTTGAGATCTAGCAAAACACAAATAGCTCATTTTTGTAATCCATTGACACTTTTATGATGTACTTTTGAATCTTCGAACAGAAATAAGAAAGCCACACCCACTGAGACAAAGGCCCAGAGACGTAGGCGGGATTGCCAAACTCCGTTATCAACTTTTGTTGTTATGGTTTGTTGTTTCTTCATGCTTATTTCCATATCTGTATATTTCTTAATGGCTGCTATGTTTCCTCATTAATTCTTCCTCTTACATTCAATTCCTAAATGGTAATTTAACTCATGCTTTCAAACTTAACCATTGTCATTAAAAGATCTTTTCAAATCAAGTGGTATCAGAGTTAGTTGATGGTTGGTTTTTGAGTTTGCATGGCTACCAGGAAAATGGCATCTAAAGAGGGACTTTCTCAAGATGAGAAGGATATGTGAACTACTCACTTTTCCATGGCAGAGATGGTGAACGTTTTGTATGAAGATTACTTGGAACGAAAGAGATCGGTTCAAGAGAAATCTTCAAAGAATGACAAAAGAAAAGAAGAATTGAAGGAATTGCCTTCTACATCCGATTCAAAAATCACCTCTGAGGTATGCAGTGGAAGTCATTCATCAATTTTGTTGTGTTCCCATCAAGATGGTTTTTTTGGTGCATTTGAAAAACATACAAGAGGTATAGGTTTGAAATTGCTAACCAAGATGGGTTATGAAGGAAAGGGCCTTGGAAATAAGGGCCAAGGTATCGTTAATCCCATAGAGGTTAGGGAAAGACCTTGTTATTTAGGATTGGGATATGCCGAAGAGGAGATTGGAGAATGCTCCAAAACATTGGAAGCAAGTGATGCTTCAAATGACCATCCTAAGCCATTGCGGGAACAATTCATGAAAGGTGATGGTGTATCACTCCATGATGGTGATAGTGAATGCAATTCATCTCCAAAGAAAAGTGAAGATACACAAGAAAGGTATAATGGTCATGATTTTTCCAAATCTCTTTTTGATTATAAAAGGCATAATCATGTAATCCAAAACTTGTGGAATATGTATCCTTGTACATTTTGTCATTCACCCAAGCATTGTGTGGCCAAGTGTTGGAAGAAACAATATTTGTATAGGAAATTTATGTTGACTAGGAAGGAGACATGACGTAAAGACCCAACTCCACAACAGAAGAAAGAGAAGGGAAAACAAGTTTGGATGTCGAAAAACCACTGCACTTATTGCAACAAGGGTGGACATCAAAAGGATAAATATTGGAAGGTTAATCCAGAGCTTCGTCCAAAGAAGGATAAAACTATTGCGAGTGTACTCATATAGGAAGAGGTATTGACAATGAAGCAAGAGAAACAACATGAAGGAAAGAAAACAATCACTTGGTTTTGCCAGAACTGGATGTCACATCTTCATTGTATTTTGCTTCCATTAATGTAATCACACAAGTTGTAATGATGACCTGTTATAACATCATTTTGCACAACATAGTGTTTTTTTTTATCCTTATGAGTATGTAATCAGTAAGGTCAATTTTGTAACCTTTAGGAGGACCAAAAGGTCTTTAGTGGGGAGGTGTGATCCGGAATGGATTCGAAAATCAAAATGGGTCCAGGAAGGCCTAAAAATCAAAGTGCTCATAATGGCTTCAAAATGGATGTGTGTGTAGGCCTCGTCGATACAAACCCAACGCAACTTGAATGGGCTCAAACAAACACCGTATGAAAAATATATCACGGTCTATTCGTTTTGTCAAACATGCAAAAATTGATGATTGTACAATCCGTACAATGTTGATGTGACAACTGACTGTACAAGTTGTACGACCGTAAATTGACGTTTCGGGTACAGTGGCATTGAATGGGCAGGTGTAGGTGGATGAATTTGAGTTTGATATGTGGCATATTATTAGAGTGAATGGTATGGTGCCACATCACCCAGTCTTGGGTTGCCACGTGGAACCCCTCTATTGGTCGAAGGTTGAATGGAAAAATTTATATGGAATGCACTGGAGTCGAACCTGCGACCTCCGGTCTGGGTAGCAAGACTTGGCAGGGTCAGGCTACTAGCCCGCCCTCGGTATTCCTTATAAACCATAGTTTAAATTTATTATTGAAACTTGCTAAAATGTAATTTGGGTGGAAAAAAAAGGGTTGGGGCCTAGCCGTAGCCCCCGGTTCGACGAATTTCCATATGGCCTAACCATATAACCCAACTCTTAATTGTTTCTGTGGGTAGTGGATATGGGTGTAGCCCCCAGTTTCAACGTTATTTCATATGACCATTCCAAA
The DNA here is from genome assembly GCA_009831015.1 of Picea engelmannii. Taxonomy (NCBI): domain Eukaryota; kingdom Viridiplantae; phylum Streptophyta; class Pinopsida; order Pinales; family Pinaceae; genus Picea; species Picea engelmannii. Next base: position 707,966 of record ML779005.1, on the reverse strand, counting down.
TGAATGTTGGTTTATCCTTGGCGCGGGTGAGTGGGGTTAACGCCCAGTCGGTCGGGCTAGCCCATCGACCAAGGTGCGTAAACCAAGGCTTACCACCAGGGGTGTTAACAGTATAAGGTTACATGGAGTATAAGGATGCACCCACATGGCCACATCACATGACCAGAGGCCAACGCACTAGTAGCCAGCCCAGGGCCACATGGAGGGTGCCCACATGACCAGGATCCCGGGAAATCGGGGGCTGCACCATATATTAGCCCAAAAGTGGGTTTGTAACCATATAATAAATATTTTAATGGATTTTTAACCAATTTTGGGAGATTTAATCCATTTTTGGAGGATCTTGGGGGGAAGTTGGGAGTTTGTTGCCCACTTCAATACTATATAAATTAGAGGTTCTTGAATCCAAGAAGGAGGTTCAGATCAGGAAAATACTGATGAATTGTTAAGGAAAATCCATTTTTATGCAGGGAAGTTGTTGAGGAGAGCAACTTTGCAAGCCATTTCTGGGAGATTTGTTCATCCGTTTTCAGTGTCGTCAGTTTTGATGGGTTCTTGATATCTAGAAGAACACAGAAATATCATTTTTGTAATCCATTGGCACTTTTATGATGTACTTTTGAAGCTTCGAACATAAATAAGAAATCCACACCCACTGAGACAAAGGCCAAGAGATGTAGGCGAGATTGTTGAACTTCGTTATCAACGTTTCTTGTTATGATTTGTTGTTTCTTCATGATTATTTCCATATCTGTATATTTATTAATGGATGCTATGTTTCCTCATTAATTCTTCCTCTTACATTCAATTCCTAAATGGTAATTTAACTCATGCTTTCAAACTTAACCATTGTCATTAAAATATCTTTTTGGATTAATATATATATGGAAGAATGTATTCCCGATGTTGTTCAAACATAAACAGTCTTCCCCTCTTGATAGGCCTACAACATTCAATCACTTACTTATGGAATTCGTATCCATGTTAAAAATTCATGTTCCATTGTATTCTCATCAAGTTGCAGAACATTGATTCTTCATTTGGTGTATGTTTTCACTTAAGAGACTTGCATGAGGAATCATTCTCCTTTGAAAATTTGGGTTTAACTTGTAGTAAATATAATGAATACTAGTGGGAAATATATTTGAAATCAAACAATATCAACATTATACCCACTTTGCAAATTTAAAACAGAAACAAATCAAATTGTTCATTGAAGGGATGGAAGTACCATGAAATGAATTTATATGTCTTGCAAGTTCCCAAATGGAAATTACCACCACAATTATCCCCTTTTCTTGTTCTATTAGTATACACAGGATAATATTCTATATGAAAATCAACCTCTTGTTTCAAGAACAAGCCACATTTTTTGTATTTTACGGGTAGGCAACTATCTAGTTTTTATTGATTTCTTTACTAGATATAAATTTGATTCAGAATGTGACATTTTATTTAACACATTTTTTAATGAAGTGTGAGCTTAATTTATTGTTGTCAATTGAAATGCAATATTTTTTAGAAACTTTTCATCGTATAAGGGTTGCATGATTTTATACCCCTCTCACTTAAATTAGGACCTACCCTTCAAATTTGATCCCTACTTTCCATGTCATCTTCCAAGGTGACACCACTATGTCATCTTCCGTACTAGAAGGCTGGGCTGCCATATCATTCCTCTATTTCAACACCCATCGGTCCTTGGGGGGTTTCTCTCAATGCTTATAAGTTTCGTTAAAAAAACAAAGGCACTCTCCCATCAACCATCAACTGGATTGGAAACATCTCTCAGTTATTATACCTACATTTCTCCCGACAGTCGATATATTTCTACGACAAGCGCTTGTAACCATCCAATTGAGAAAGGGAAGTGATTAGAACTGTTGATATTGCATCCCAATGATTTGCTAACTCTTTTTATCTTTGACCGTCACACAGATCTCAATGCTTCTCACTTATCACCCTCGTCCACCTCACTCAATAGATGATAAATGTTTTACCCTGGGTGTTGCAAACCATCTAATCTGATATATTAATAGATCTTAGTTGTTGATTTCAAAACTTGATGTTCTATTTCTATCAACATGTTACAACGTTTGTAATCTAATGAATAAGTGCCATGTACCTACCCTTCGCCACATAGGCTTGCCACATTGGATTTTTCATGTCACTAATGTACTCACTCGATGCTTGATGAACTTATGCACATATGATCTACTGTCCGATCAACATGGATATGTTAATATCAACTATTGATTTTAAACTTCGTACCCTAGTGTCCCAACAGTCAGAGTGGGTCCCTCAACACATTAATCAAATGATTCCCAAACCAAAGACTGACATGTTATCCATTAATGCCATGATGGCACGCCGCGTCACTCTTCATGTACACATGTGACATCAACTATAGTGGGATCAATGTTGTAATTGGTTAAGCATTAACACTTCGTATCACTTGACCCCGATCAAATCACTACACGCCAAACTAAGGAATGTCATGCAATCGTCGATAGTCACTTATGTGCATCAATTCAACCATCGAAGGCCGGTGAAGGAACTTCCACCTCATTTAACACCATTAATTCCTAGAGATAATCTCATTATTTCATGAGTTGGGGTATTAGACTCATATTTTCTCCCAGGTTTTCCCCATTATTATTTTTTTTTAATATTGTTCTTGGCTGAGTGCATGTTTTTGCTTGTTCTTCACTAACGAATTGAGGATAGTATCATTTTTCTATGGTAGAAAGGATTTAATTGGACAGTAAAAATGCTTTGAAGAACTCAGTAAGGTAAGAACCACTCTCCCAAAGCACGGCGTTACTTAATAAAAGGTATGTTGTGTCACATAATATGGTTTTGAAATCTGTCTATTGTTTGATTATTTATTATCACTGTTGAATTTAGACGCGATGCCTCCGAGAAAGATTCCATCTTAGAGGATTCCAAAGAAACCAAGGACCCAGTCTAGTAGTGCTGGGGAAGGTTTGATATCTGCACTTGCACAAGTAGAAAGGGTCTCAACGACCAATAGTATTGAATCACTTATCGTGCTACCCATAAATAAGGTTTCCCACTTGGTCCCCCAATTCTTTGACACAAAACGTTGCGTGATGAGCAAGACTTCCACCCCGGTACACATCCCTTCTTGTAATGATTTGTTTTGGAAATTAGACGAAGGGGACTATCTTGAATCCATCCCCCACAATGATCTTCAACTAGGGAAGTGGACAATGTGGTTTTTACCACAATTAAAAGGTCTATGCCACATTTGGTCACTTCCAGAGCACCTATCCTTTCTTGTGTGGATTTAATGGAATGGGTAATCAATCACACCAAGGCCCAAGAGTGAAAGATTGTAAATGAGTAAGGGGAGTTCATAGGGTCCTTCCTTCCCCAAGACATGGATTTTTGTTATAAACTCCCAGACCTCGATGAGTCCCTCACCAAGGTATTCGTGCTTGTATTTTATGAGGAATATGACACCATCAAAATACTGAACAATTGGTGGAAGGAGGACATAAAGTTTGTTAAGAAGTCAGGCAGAAGGTATGTTATCTTCAAGTTGAGAGAACCATACATATATGTGATGATCCTTTTATGCAGGTTATACAACAATAAATATTTCTCCCAATTTTCTGAGGCATGGCTACCCTTGGCATATCATGTAGAATTTTTTTTAATTGGGGAGGTATTATATCAAAGCAACTCAGTGTGAAGGTCATTCAAGCACAATCTCCAAAACCCAGGAATCCTCCTGAATTCCACATGGTCTCTTTCCTTTTGGCTGTGTTATGTGCCCAAAATGAATTTATTGGACTATCATTGAGTTAGTAGGTCTCTGAACCACTTGTCAATGTGTACTTCAATATTCTTTGGGAGAATAGGTATAAGAAATTTTACTCCCAAATATGTGACTTCTTCATTCCCAGGATTTACTTTCTCATATTTTGACAGGAGTTCCCTAGGTTGTCAAATAAAGAAAAGAAGATTCTGACATGCATAGGGAACTAGTACTTAGAGGAAAAGTACAAATATTTAAGTATTTATGGAGCTATGATCCCACCACACGTTCTACCAATATATGTACATGACAGGCTGATTATCGAGGAGATTTTCTATCAAATTGTCATGTAGGTTTTCAATGCCACCCTAGTACAAAAGAGAAGAAGAAATTGTTTATCCCTTGTAGTTTTTAGATAGGGCACTATGTAGTAAAATATCCCAAACGTGCTAAATAGGAATGGCAAGTGCACTTAGCTGAGTATAGGTTCATGACAGGAAGATACATGAAGCATGACCTCAAGGGACTGGTTCTGAAACACACAGTATGGGTGGCTCTAACTTGTCCATATACCCATGAAAAATGGGAGGATGAGTTATTCACTAAGGATGCTTGGAAATAAGTGAAGAAGAGAAGGGCCAACCCTAACATAACCATATTTGCCTCTTTTCCTTTATAAGAATAGATCAAAATAGCGAAGGCTAGGGAATCCTCTAGCGAAGGACCTTGTAGAAACAATAGTAACAGAAGGATATTCTATGATAGAAAAGAAATGACATTCCATACTGGCAGAGAAAGAAAGGTTCCAAAAAGAACAAGCTGAAGATAAAAGGATCCAAGATGAACAAAGGAAAAAAGAAGAGGAATAAGAAAAGTAAGAAGCACTAGCAAAGAAATTAAGAGAGGTTGAAAGAAATAAACAAGAACATGAGTTTATCGAAAAAAGGAAAAGATGTTGGAAAATATTTAACAGACAACGAATGCTTGTCATTGATGGCAAGTACAACAATGAAGATGGCATAAGTACATAAAGTATGTAATAGATGGGCATTATGAGAAGATGACATTATGAGAAGATGTTGTAGAGAAGATTCGAATAAGCTCAAAAGAGATAGTGCAGAGGATTGTTGGCAAGAATAGCGATGGCAAAGATCAACATGATCAACAGCGCAGTGATAATGGGGGAGGAGCAACAACAATGATCGTTGGATCAACAATTCAGAATTCCCGATGACTGTCAGATATCAATGTAGACAAGAAGAGTGCGTAGATATGGAGGATATATCTCGGGCGTTAGATCCGAGTGTGAGGATCGACCATCATAGGATCCAAGAGAATCTGCACGATCTTTAAAAGTGCAAGGTGAAGTGAGTTCATGAAATCTCGAAATCCTGATGCAGACACAATGAAGACTTACGAAATCACGAAAATATCATGACCGTCAATACACCAAAAGACGTGGACCGTTGATCTAAGCTCCATTTCGGAGTTTCACCTTTCGCGACTTGGAGTGACAAGAACCTCCATCGAAGGAATCGCAAGATGCAAATTCACGATGAGATCTGGACCGTAGATTCATCAAGATCATGGACCGTTGATCCCACGCCATTTCAGAGTTTCGTGAATCGCAACTTGGAGAGGAAAGAAACATAACCACCGAAATCGTGATTTAATCGCAGCCATCAGATCAAGGTGTGATCTGGACCGTTGATCCGACTCCATTTCGGAGTTTCACGAATCGCAACTTGGTGAGGCAAGAAACATAACCACCAGAACGTCAAAATCACGATATGTGAAATCGTGATATGATTTGAGCCATTGAATTAAGATCAGATCTGGACCATCGAATCATAGAACAAGTCACTGACTTGGAGTCAACGGAGCATGGTGTGGAAACTTGCGAGATGCGATATCGCGATAAGATCTGGATCGTCGGATCTATGGAGATTTCAACCATCGATTAGACTCGTTGAAGTTTATAAACTCGTGAAATATGAAGCACCTTTTGGCACAGCCTATGGTCACCACCGATGGTCACGAGAAGGGAAGGAGTCAGTTCAGATAAGCTCCATTTCAGGGTTTCGGAGATCGCGACTTGGAGAGTCGAGATGCCTCATTTCTAGATTCACGAAATGCGAATTCGCGAAAATCACTTTATGCATAAGCGCTTGGTCATGGCCATGGTCATATAGAGGAAGGAGCTAACGCAAAAAAGCTTTGTATCGAAGTTTCGGAGATCGCGACATGAAGTGTCGAGACACTTGGCCACAAGAATGCAAAAATGCCGAAACCCGATTTAAAGGAAAGATTAATAAAGTTCATCCAATGGTGCAGATAAACTTGAATATGATCGGAGGGTTACTTTTCTCTCTCACAGTTAATTCATCAGTTACGAACCAATTAGCAAAATTGATTCATGATTCCTGATCGGTTGGTGTTTCAATTGCTTAGACAGTTTTCTTTTGCCTAAGAAGATGTGAAGGATAACTGTTGTGGGTGTGGTGCATAAAAGAAAAAGATACAGACTGTGCGTGGTTGGTTGTTCTGGACAAAAAATGAATTAAATTGTAAGAAAGGGAAAATCACAAGATGCGCAGTGTGAGACTGAAAATATGCGTAGTGTGAGACTGAAAATGTGCGCAGTGTGATATAAAACTCAGAGAAGAGTAACATATGAGGAAAAGATTTGAAATGGAGCAGAATGACAGAACAACTTGAAGCAGATCAGAATTGCAGAACAGACAAAGGAAGAGAAGAATTGCAGAACAATTAGAAGAAGACCAGATTTACAGAACAGAGAAGAAGTGGTAAGAATCGATTTATCTGTGTAGTTGTCTGTTTATTTATTGATTCACATTCCAGGGTGGTTGGGAGGTGCTAGGGAGGACTGTTGTCCTCATAGGTTCAAGTGAGAGCTTGAACATAGGGAGTTGTAGCTTCCATCTGGTTGCAGCCAGAGAAACCAGGGTGGCAGGGTGGTGCAAGGGAGAACAAGTGTTCTCTGTTATACAGGTTGGAGCCTGTGTAACTGAAAGTTGGTGCTTCCATCTAGTTGGTGCTGGAACATTAGGGGAGTTGGTGCTTCTTTCTAGTGGGTGCTAGAGAAACAAGAGAGGCGGTGCTCTCAAACAAGTTGCATCTTGTAAAATAGAGGTAGCAGCCTCACATTGAGTTGGCGCTCAATTATAGAAGATGTACATAACTTAAAAGACTGCCTATCATTTCGAAGAAGAAGAGGTTTTCTCCCTTTATGGGTTTCCTCATGAAAATATGTCTCTGTGTATACCTTATGTGTGACTGATGCTCATTACTTTTATTGTCCATATGTTGTATAATGTTGATGATCACTTGAAGAAAGATTAAGAATGTATTAATAGACTTAAAATTGTTTAAGCATAATAACAACTGATTCACCCCCCCTCTCAGTTGTCTTAGTAATTTCAACAAAAGAGACCAAGAGGAGCAATCCAGACAACAAGAAATTGAAAAGAATCAAAATAAATAACATGGGTGTGCCAATGAATTGAGAAATATCTAGGATGAGGCAACAAAATGACATAAGAAGGAAGAGTTGGGTCGATTGGAAAGAGAAAAGTCCAAAGGAAAACAAAATAATGGTGAGAAACAAGGGACATTGGTCACTGTGAAGGAGCCTGGTGAGATCATTGAATTAACAAAGGAAGAAGATAAAGGGGAGGACATTGTTGTTCCCATAATCAATGAAAACCATAATACAAAAGAAATCCCACAGATTTATCAGAGGAGAAAAAAAAAAGAAATAGGGAAGGAGGAGTGTGAAAAGAAGGGTGACTCTTCCAAAAAAATGGATGACCCCCCTCATCAAGGAAACACTGGCATTTCATCAATCAGTGATGGATTATATAAGGATCTACTTGGAGGATAAGACCAAGAGGTTTCATCACTTGGAGGTAAAAACGAGAATACATATGGTAAAAATGATGAAGACAATCAAGGTGGAAAATACCTGAACAGTCAAAGCAATGGTGAAGTGGCAAATGGGGAGATGCATAGTGATAAAGTTGATGAAAATGATGCAGAAGAAAAGGACATTGAACATGATGAGAATAGTAAACAAGACACTAACATTATCCCTAAGAAATCGTCTAGAAATAATGAGGAAACTAAGAATCCCAATGAGAATCTTCGAAGTGACTCATTAGTTTTGGGGGAAAAGGATGAGAAAGACATTTAAGACAAAACCCAAGGGGGTGCTACCACTCAAGAAAAATCCAATCAGACAGAGAAGGAGATAGGTAAGGAATCACCATCCAAATAACTTACCCATGTTTCGATATCATATCACTTATGCACTCCAGGGAGCCTCAAAAACATACTTTCTCGAGGTGATCAACCTATTCCCAAACCAGTGGAGGAGGTGGATTAATTAGAGATATTTTCCTATGACAAGAAGAATAGATCAATAGTGAAGAGAACTCATAGGAAAATGAAGGTAAAATCAAACAGTGGGTTAGTGAACATGACTAAAGAAGTTATCATAGACACAAAGAAGGCCACAGAAAGCCAATTATACTCAACAGGTTTGGTTGTATCCCACGCTTCCTATGATAAGGCATTGGTAGAAGAGAAGGAATTTTTTGGATCATGTTGTCATTGATGCCAATGGTTTGATTGATTGATGTCAAGTGATTGATTGATGTCAAAGGATTGATTGATTGATGATTGATAAACAATGTATATTTATTGTCCTTGATGAGAATGATAGATGTCAAAGTGGAAACCAATTGATGAAGATGGATCATTGATATGATGCATAAATGAAGATGGATCAATGAGTTGTCATTGATGCATGATAAAGATGGATTCTTTGATATATGATGCATAGTTTGTTTGATGAAAATATGACTCATTATTGTCTTATCATGATTTATAAGGTGCACAAATGGATGAAATCCAAACTGGTCCCCTTATGGTGAAATCTATCATGGGAAGATGCTTTGCGGATTGAGTTATCCTAGAAGAATGGTTGGAGGACCCATGCTTGTATGTGGAATAATGATATGAATATCAATGAAGTTATTGGTGAAACTATCCTAGATGGATAGTGTGTGTCATGCCATTTCTAGTGGTATGTGGAATGACACATAACTCCTCACGGTTTGAGAGTTATGGCCTTATGAAGTTGGAGGACCCCCATATGAAGGCTTGAATCCCCCAAGGTCAAATAAGTCAAAGTGACCTAAAAGAAGAAATCATTATTTAAATGATAAAGTAAAGTGACAAAGTCAAGGTGGATTATTTAAATAATAAAGAGAAGTGACAAAATCAAGAAGGAATATTTATATGATAAAACTTTCTATTTATGGAAAGTGGTTAACCCTAAAATAAGGAAAATAGGCTAAGTGACCTAGAAATGGGTTAAGTGACCTAGAGGATGAAAGTATAAATAATATAGCTATGGACTCTTGTAAAACATTCTTTTGTGTGGATAAATGGAGAGCTTCTTGTGAGAATATCTTTTGGAGTATTGATGGAGAGCTTCTTGTGAGAGCATATTTGGTATGGATCTCTTGAGCATGATTGAAGATCTATTCTGAGAAAGAGAGCGAGAGGAGGATATCATGGACACATCAAATTTTTGGCAATATCAGAGATCTTGACGGAAAAAGTCTCAAAGCTTCAGAAACCCTAGTTTTTGAGGTGTACGCAGGCTGCAATGGGCTAGGGCACGTACATACGCGGGTTGTATGAGGACATGGCACGTATAGTGGATGGAATGGTGAAGACTTGTGTTTGAGTTGGTGCCAAGATCTTGGATGATGAGGCAGGTTCCAGATCTTCATTCTATGGGCTCAGATCTTCAACTGAGACACTGGTATGGTTACATTATTATCTTGATGGATACTTTTGTTTGATGTGTTGTGAATGCTTAGGGAATTGTTGGTATGGATTCTATGATGTGGTTCAATTTGGTTGATTTGGTTGATGGAATGAGAAATACTCTTGTAATTCAATGGTGACATGATTTCTATGGTATACTAGTTGTTTATACATGGTTGAGATAACATTCATATTGATTGGTTGTGGAGAATGAGTAGACTATTGGAAAACTTGGATGTGTTGTGACTGGCTGGTGGTCAGATTGGAAAATCAGAGACAAAATAGAATGATATATTGGTTTCAGAGGATCTGATTTAATCTTGAAGGATAAACCCTAATATCTCAAAAGGTATACACAGGCTGTTGTATACACTGGTCGTGTACATACGCAGGTTGTAGTGAGCCAGGACACGTACACATGCAGGATGCACTACTAACAAGTCACATATCTGTTGACAGATTGATATTTGTTGAGGATTGTTGTCTCATCTCAGTTGGTGCTGAGAATGTAATCTGAGTCTTGCATATAGAGTTGGTGCTCTTGTAGAGTTGTACTCTATTCAGTTGTTGCTGAAAAACCCCTGGATTGTTGTCCATAATAATAAAAAAAAAATGTACATACATCTTTTGTTCTTTGTGTTCCTTGTGGTGATGACTTGTTGATGATATATTGCTGATATATGTCCACATTTAACTGGTTATAAATGACTGCAATGGGTAATGAGTAAATGTTGAATGTTAACTAAGGAGTTTTGTGTAAGAGGGAAGTTTTGGGAAAAAGAGCCCCACACTCATTCACCCCCCCTCTAAGTGTGGTAGGTGTGTCCAACAATTGGTATCAGAGCGAGTATTCACTACAAGCCTTAACAAGCTTGAAGGCGATCCATAGACGCACAAATGGATGATGAATTTCCAATCCTTGATGAGGAAAACTATTCTACTTGGAGAATAGAGATGAGAATACATTTGAAGGAAATGGGAGCAACTATTTGGAAGGCAACCATTAGTGGATCAGTTTCATTGAAGAACAAGTCACAGTTTGTATGAAAGATACCAGATATATAAAATATGGAGAACAAAAATAAAATGCTAGAAATGACAGAATAACAGTAAAATATCCAGCATAATCTTCACAATACACAGAAATGATATACGAAATAGCAATAGAAATAACACTTTGATTCAGATAGCAATGTTCACAGGCCTCTTCGAGGGGGAAACCTCCAGTCGAGCAGAGCTCTGTTACAATAATCTCCAAGCTAGGGTTTTCATACCCTCGACCCTTATTTATACTAAATATGTCTATTAAGAGAAGCATCTAGAGGAAGATCCTTCTAGAAGCGGAAGCTTCTAGTATGTCTTCTTACATCCTCCTTATTCTATTTTATTGAAAGGCCTTATTAATATTGACCTTTATTACATCCGAATACATTGATATACCTATGTGCGGGTTAGGACCTTAACATGTCCTCCCCCTTACAAACAACCTTGTCCTCAAGGCTTGAGATGTGGAAACTGCTGCAAAATGGTAGTTGGTTCCCAAGTGACATCTGCTGGAGTCATATCTTTCCACTGTACTAGCACTTCCATGATAGTTCTCTGATGCAGGCGACGCTCACGCTGGTCCAAAACT
>ML779005.1:656253-691581 GCA_009831015.1 Picea engelmannii | reverse complement strand
AAGGAAAGTGCTCTGATACCACTTGCAAGATACCAGATATATAAAATATGCAGAACAGAAATGAAATGCTAGAAATGACAGAATAACAGTAAAATATCTAGCATAATCTTCACAATACACATAAATGATATATGAAATAGCAATAGAAATAGCACTTTGATTCAGATAGCAATTTTCACAGGCCTCTTCGACGGGGCAACCTCCAGTCGAGCAGAGCTCTGTTACAATAATCTCCAAGCTAGGGTTTTCATACCCTTGACCCTTATTTATACTAAATATGTCTATTAAGAGAATCATCTAGAGGAAGATCCTTCTAGAAGCAGAAGCTTCTATTAGTTCTTCTTACATCCACCTTATTCTATTTTATTGAAAGGCCTTCTTAATATTGACCTTTATTACATCTGAATACATTGATCTACCTATGTGTGGGTTAGGACCTTAACATTGTAGTTCAAAGGGAAGGAAAGAAGAATGATGCATTGGCTCTCAAGACCATTCTTAGTGGACTCTCAAGCTCTATCAAAGAGAGCATGGGATAATGCACTTCCGCCAAGGATCTATGGCTAAATCTAGAGGAGACATATCAAAGAAAGAAAGAGAAAGAATATATTGAAGACTACTCCATCAATATCATTAAAGGTAAAGAATCTCCAAAAACCCTTGATTGTATTATTTCTAAATGTGATATTGAAAACATTTCAAGTGAAGATAAAGTATCAATTGATGATAGCACAAAGAAAGATCTTGAAGACATTTCAAATGAAGGCAAAGAATTATGTGTTGATGTTGGCAAAAAGGAAGATCATGAAGATATTTCAAATGAAGGTAAAGAACCCTCAAAAACCCTTGATTGCAATGATGATGATGATTTTTTCTCTACAAGTGAAGAAGAATATCTAGAAACAGTTTGTGTAAAGTTTGATGGTAATTATCCCATGAAAGAATAGAAGAAAATCTATTAAAACTTAAAAAGGAAGTTGAAGAGGGTTTATATAGATATAGAAGTGATCATTATTATATAGACTATGACTATCTTTCAGATAACACTAAGAAGTTTCTTAGGAGGAGTCTAAGGGACATCTTGAAATTAAAGGAAATTCTCAAGGAACTAGAAGAGAGCAATGAGACTAAATTAGAAGAAAAGGAAGAAGAGATCACAAGACTAAAGAATGGAAAAGAAGATATAAATGTAGATGATGAGATTAGCAAAAGTTTTGAAACCATTTTCCATCTCAAGATCCAAATTGAAGAAGCCAAAATAATAGAGGAACTATTGAAGAATCAAATAAATGAAAAGGAAGAGTCATGTTGTAAGTTAGAAGCTGAAATTGTTGACCTTAGAAACAAGGTATAAAAGTCAAACAAATTCTTGAATAGCTCACGACTCTTGGATGAGATCTTGGAAAGTCAAATATCACCACTTGATAAATCAGGTCTTGGATACAAAGAAGAAGCTGCATATGTTGAAGCAAACACCTCAAAGAAGCGTGAGGTAAGTCCATCAAAGAAGGAAGACACTGTTGCAAAACAACCATCTACGCAAGGCAAAGAAAATTCCAAAAGAACAAAGCAAGGAAGACATCAAGAAGCTATCCTTGGGACACCAAAGCAAAGGTATGAAAGTATTTTTCATGGGAATTGTTATTCATGTAATGGATATGGTCACAAAGATTTTGAATGTAGATCTTATGAAAGGAGATATAATGGAAGATTTTATAATACCATGAGGTGTTGGAGATGTGATCAAGTAGGACACATTTCTTTTCACTGTAAAACCATTAGATGCTACAACTATAGTGGATTTGGCCACAAATCCCAGGATTGCTGGAACACAAGAAGAAATTCCATGATAAGGATTTCACATATCATGGCTAGAAGAAGGAATGAAGCAAGAAAGGGAGACATCTTTGAAAAGATGGATGCTCAGAGCTTAAGTTCTGAGGAGCAGGGACATCTATAGAAGTGGGTGAAGAAGACAGAGCAACCAGAACCATGGATGATTTTAAGGATGGAAATTTGTTTTAAAATGTAGAAACCTTAGCGAATATTACTAATCCTTCATATGGAAACTATAAGTTTTTGGCGATATTTTTGTAAAAATATGCAAATTTTTAAGGATTTTATATAGTTTTTATAAAATTTTGGCGATTTTTAAGGTAATATAATTTTATCCTATAGAACTTGGGCGAATAATTTTTAAAATAGCGAATCTCGTTTTTGGAAAAACCATGGAAAATTAGCCCATGAGTGAAATTTAGCCACTAAAATCATGCATGGCCAGAACAAAATGAAATATTGAAGGGAAGCTCAAGTAGATCATCTACTAAGGCATACGTAGGTGACAATGGTGAAAGTCGTGTACATACATAGACTGACCTTGAATAGGTCACGTACATACGTGAGATGTTGTGCAGCAGGCCACGTATATATGGTGAAGCCTAAAGAAAAGGGCTATGCACAGGATTGGAGTTTGATGTGATGGTATAACTCTGTGATGTAGGGTCTGATATTGTTTATTGCAGGATTCTGACACTGTTTGCTGCAGGTTTTTCATGGTCCTATGTTAGATCATGTAAGGTGATGATGTAAAATAAATCTTGGGTGCATGGCACTAACCCATGAGTATGGATTGATGTTGATATGATGGGGTACATGGTTGGTACATATTTGAGTTTCAATGATATATCTTATGATGTATTATTGGAAGCATATGTTGGATATCATGGTGCATGCATTTTGCATGTGGTTGGGCTACATATTGAGACATGTAGCTGATGCACATGTTGGAATATGGTGGATACATTCCATGGATGATATATATTGACATACATGGTTAATACACATGGATATTGTGCATGATGTACTTGGTTGATATCTTGTTCATGATTCTCTATTTCATTGTTGACATATCTTTTGTTTCATGATGTATGGTATGGCACAAGTTTGATGCATGGACAGGTCCAAGGATCGTCATTGAAAGAGAAGTTGATATATGATCCGGTTGAGCAATAGAAATTGCATGATGATCATATTGTAGAGGAGATAGGGGGAGACAAACCCATAGGGGGGGTCATTCTTCTTCCCATTATTCTAGGAGGAGATATTTATCAGATGCATACCTAGAAATGAGCTCTATATTTGAAGAAAGAGCACATGAGCATAATTCCAGGGGGAGCGATGGTCACAGGGGGAGTATGTTCGATGTATATTCAACATTACATTGAAGTAATATCCCTTTTTCAAAAGGGGAGATATTGTTCATAGGAATATCAAAGGCACTCAGACAGGGGGAGCAACCCCAAGAGGAGAATGGCCCTTTGCCATTGATGTCAAAGGGGGAGAGTTAATCACATTGATGTGATTGATGTTTATTGATGGGGAGAGATAGTCACATTGACTATTGATGTAGAGCATGCCTTATCTACATGTTGACATCAATAATTGGTAATTTGTGTTGACATCAATGTTGGTATTGTTATCAATGCCAAAGGGGGAGATTGTTGGATCATGTTGTCCTTGATGCCAATGGTTTGATTGATTGATGTCAAATGATTAATTGATTGATGATTGATAAACAATGTATATGCATTGTCCTTGATGAGAATGATAGATGTCAAAGTGGAAGCCAATTGATGAAGATGGATCATTGATATGATGCATAGATGAAGATGGATCAATGAGTTGTCATTGATACATGATAAAGATGGATTCTTTGATATATGATGCATAGTTTGTTTGATGAAAAGATGACTCATTATTGTCTTATCATGATTGATAAGGTGCACAAATGGATTAACTCCAAAGTGGTCCCCTTATGATGGAATCCCTCACGGGAAGACACTTTGTGGATTGAGTTATCCTAGAAGAATGGTTGGAGGACCCATGCTTGTATGTGGAATAATGAGATGAAGATCAATGAATTTGTTGGTGAAAATATCCTAGATGGATATTTCTTGTCATGCCATTTCCGGTGGTATGTGGAATGTCACGTAACTCCTCATGGTTTGAGAGTTATGACCTTATGAAGTTGGAGGACCCCCATATGAAGGCTTGAAGCCCCCAAGGTCAAAGAAGTCAAAGTGAGCCAAAAGAAGAAATCACTATTTAAATGATAAAGTAAAGTGACAAAGTCAAAGTGGATTATTTAAATAATAAAGAGAAGTGACAAAATCAAGAAGGAATATTTAAATGATACAAATTTCTATTTATGGAAAGTGGTTAACCCTAAAATAAGGAAAATAGGTTAAGTGACCTAGAGGATGAACGTATAAATAAGATAGCTATGGACTCTTGTAAAACATTCTTTTGTGTGGATAAATGGAGATCTTCTTGTGAGAAAATCTTTTGGAGTATTGATGGAGAGCTTCTTGTAAGAGCTTCTTGTGAGAGCATATTTGGTATGGATCTCTTGAGCATGATTGAAGATCTATTCTGAGAAAGAGAGGGAGAGGAGGATCTCATAGACGCATCAAAGTTTTGGCAATATCGAAGATCTTGACGACAAAAGTCTCGGAGTTTCAGAAACCCTAGTTTTTGAGGTGTATGCGGGATGCAATGGGCCAGGGCGTGTACATACGCAGGTTGTATGAGGACAGGGTGCGTACAGTGGATGGAATGATGAAGACTTGTGTTTGAGATGGTGCCAAGATCTTGGATGATGAGCCAGGTTCCAGATCTGAATTATATGGGATTAGATCTTCCACTGAGACACTGGTATGGTTACATTATTATCTTGATGGATATTATTGTTTGATGTGTTGTGAATGCTTAGGGAATTCTTGGTATGGCTTCTATGATGTGGTTCAGTTTGGTTGATTTAGTTGATGGAGTGAGAAATACTCTTGTGATTCAGTGGTGACATGATTTCTATGGTATACTATTTGTTTATACATGATTGAGATAGCATTCATATTGATTGGTTATGGAGCACGAGTAGACTATTGGAAAGATTGGATGTGTTGTGACTGCCTGGTGGTCAGATTGGAAAATCAGAGACAAAAGAGAACGATATATTGGTTGCAGAGGATATGAGTTAATATTGAAGGATAAACCCTAATTTCTCAGAAGGTATACGCAGGCTGTTGTATACATTGTTCGCGTACATACACAGGTTGTAGTGAGCCAGGACGCGTACACATGCGGGCTGCACTACTGATAGGTCACGTACCTGTTGACAGATTGATATATGTTGAGGATTGTTGCCTCATCTCAGTTGGTGTTGAGAATGTAAGCTAATTCTTGCATATAGAGTTGGTGCTCTTGTAGAGTTGTACTCTATTCAGTTGTTGCTAAAAAACCCATGGATTGTTGTCCATAATATAAAAAAAAATTGTACATACATCTTGTGTTCCTTGTGGTGATGACTTGTTGATGATATATTGCTGATATATGTTGTTGATATATGTTCATATATAACTAGTTATAAATGACTACAATGGGTAATGAGTAAATGTTGAATGTTAACTAAGGAGTTTTGTGTAAGAGGGAAGTTTTGGGAAAAAGAGCTCCAGACTCATTCACCCCCCTCTTAGTGCGGTAGGTGTGTCCAACATAATTAGGGTAGTACATAACTAATATCACCTCCCTAAAACACCAGGTATAGTACACCAATGAACTTTAAAGTATACCTATTGGAAATACATGGTAGACGCCTCAAGGTACACAAATATTTGATAGTGCAAGTAGTATCTCTACATGAGGAGACCCTATTGTTTGGACTCACTCATAAGCACATACATTGATGGGCCGAAAAGGGAGATGGAACCTTAGTGAAAGTTGAATTTATCCAGGAAATCCAACAAGAGAAAGGCACAAAGGACCATCATGTAGAATTGTTGTCGGATGAAAGAATGACCCGGATTCACTTGGCAACCAAACATTTGGCCAAAATTGTAGAGGATCCTGTAGATAGGGTTGATGGAGAATGGGAACACTATAGTCAGATATGGAATAAGCTGAATCATTCGATGGTTGACATCCATATGCCAACTTTCGACTCCCCCATTGAATTTCGGCCGATAGACGAGGTTGTGGCTAAATTCAAGTGATTGATAGATGAATACAAAGAACAAATCCAGTCAATAACCATGA
Organism: Picea engelmannii; assembly: GCA_009831015.1. Classification (NCBI taxonomy): domain Eukaryota; kingdom Viridiplantae; phylum Streptophyta; class Pinopsida; order Pinales; family Pinaceae; genus Picea; species Picea engelmannii. The sequence goes on along the minus strand of ML779005.1, from coordinate 685,491 downwards.
TGTAAAAAGAGCACGTTCAAAAGTATGTGGTCAGCCAAGTCAAAGTCCTAGACTAGATGGAGCAATTAATGAAGAAGATGATGAAGCATACCCGTCGATTTCTTAACAACAAGCATGAGATGAGCATATTGATGGACCAACATCAGTTCACATTCGTCGACTATTGCACTCAACTCTTCAGAGAATGGGTTAAATATGTGGACATGCATGCAAGCCCGAGGACTCCTAGATCACATGACTCATAATGACTTAGAATGATGAATGTCTATTTTGATCCATTGAGGTGGAAATTATCTTGAGTTTTAATTTGTATAAATAAATGAGTTATCTCAATACTAAGGACCTTTTGGCAATTGAATAATTTTGATGTCATTTTATTGTGGAACTATTTTCCGACAATTAACATTAAATCTCTATTGGATTCTGAATCAAGTTTTGAAACCAATTGGTGATCTACATTGCACTATGGATTGTTCTGATTTGAATCATTGTGTATCGATGTCTATTCATTGATGAAGTTATCTTGTGATAAATGTTATTTTACATTGAATTCACAACTTGTGTTTAATCTCCATGTAAACAATATTTTTGGTTTAGCTTTCATGATCAGCGAGTATAGAATTATTTATGTATAGTTGACAAAATTTGACTATGATATTTGCATGCACATATAATAGCTGCTATATGTTTGTTTCGAAGAATTATTTTAGGTAAATTTATATATAGCAATCGACTGGTTATTTGTTATCTCTGTGCCTTGAGAAGTTATCTTCGAGAGGGATTGTTTTACCCCTCTTTCATTCATTTAATGGTTTATAGAATTAATTTTTTGAGCCATCTATATGTACCCAGTTATTTTGAGATACATTTAGAAAAAACTTCCCCAAAAAATAGAATAAGTTACAAGAATGAAACTGATAAGTTATTAAATCCCATGGAAAACTTGTCGGATCATAAATCGAGAGAATCACACTACTTCAAACGAAGAAGAGTCTAATTGGGCCTCATCTTTGAGTGTGATTGCTACTGTTGAGTTAAAGAGAATCCAACCCCCTCAACATATGCCTCAAATTTAAAGCTATAGAGCCTTGTAATTGTACTAAAATCACCATTCATAAAATAACCAAAGAAAGATATCCATTTCAAAGATAGAGTTTCCCATACATGGTTCTCAAGGTAACTCATGTGTTATTTATGTAAGTGGAATTAAGTATTTAAATATGTTAACATATGTTTGTTAAAGAAATCATGGTCAATATCAATGCACAACAAGTTGTTCTAGGTATAGTTTATAGCCTTTTATTATTCTTCACTTAGATATGTATTGGTGAGTTGTTTTGACCATAGGTCGTTTGATGACAAATCACATTCATATTAGAGAGTAATTTGTACATTAAGGAAGAGATAGCCATGAATTCTTTGTTGGGATAAGAAATTTTCAAGAAGGTGGAGAGTTAATTCTTATAATCCTTGAAATTGGTATTATATGAGGAAGAAAATAAACTCAAGACTATATCAAGGGTGATGAAATAGAGAACAAAAAGAGCCAATATAGGATAACCTATTTGGAAAACTAGATGGATTGTATGGATTTGGAGGTGTCACATATGGCTTAGGGGGTGATTGAAATGAACCATAATGTAACATACCCAACCACCCCTGTACATTGTTGAGGTAGTGGGGTACTCCAAAATTCCTCCCAACCATATTAAACTTTATGCATTGATACCACTTTATAATTTACCCATCCATATACTAGGATGAAATCCACATATTATAGCTTTGATATCATATTTCTTCAATGTCATGTTGCTATTGAATTTATACATGCAAGCATAACCATGCAATCTCATGAATACAAATAAAACAAGATTCAATTCAAGAACATAACTAGCAGTAATTCAACATTTACATGAAATAACCATAAACACTTATCTTCAGGGAATAATTCACCAATTGGATACAAATGAAGGATGTTCCACCCAACCATAGAATCACTACTTCCTACCATATTTCTGCAATAGGGCCACCCCCAAGCTAAGGCTATGATTCCACAAGGATGAAACAACTATGGTTGTCTCTAATCCTCTCACATGACCCATCTTGCCAACATTTCACAATATGTTAAATGCAATGTTCCCAACTAGATCTGATTGAAATATTAAGGTTTTTATTGGTTTTATGTGTTTTCTGGTTGTGGTATTTTGTCAAACACTTTGTTGATTTTAGTCTCTTGAGTTGCGTTGGGTTTATAATGGTGGTTTTATTGTGTGTTTGAAGCAATTAAAGATATCAATGTAGCCAATAAAATATACACAAAAAACACAATAGAATCCACTCAAGTACATAGTGCAAATACCTCAGATATGATATTATTCATAATAGTAGCCGACCTCATACAAAATGGAGCGGATCTAGAATACATATAAGAGAAGAGAGTGTATGATTGATAATTCATCCAAGGTACAATAGAGATGAATATATAGTCTTCCAAAATCCTCCTCAAGGTGAACATCAAAGGTATATAAGATCCAACTCGTCCCTAGCTGAAATGTGATGTCCTCCCTCACACAATGCGCCCCTCACTGGTTGTAGCAAGCCAATAAATCGGCCTCCAAGGATATGGCCTCTAATCCACTGAAACCAAGTGCCAAAATGTATATCTAGGGTTAAAGAAACCCTCTGATGAACCTCCAAGCTATTGGGAGTGGTCTCCCCCTCCAACTCACAAGATCCACTATGCACAATGCGCCCCCCTGAAGAGAAACACACACTCCTGAGTGATAGGACAAATGGGATGACGAATCCACTCAAATAATGATGCAAAAAGGCGTTGGGGTGATGGAAAACAATCTTGGAGTGAGATATACTGAATATTTGGCCACCTCTGTTCTTGAGTGAGATATACTCTCTCAAGAACAGTGCACCCTAGCTCTACAGAAAACCTCCAACAATATGCCATGTCTCCACAAATGCTCCTAGAACTGAATAGAAATGATGTAGAATGGTGAGGGAGGAATATTTCACCTCCGTGACCAAGCTTGGACTAGGTTGGGTGGGATATTTCACCACCGATATGATCTCTAGGGTTTGTTCAGTCAAAACCCTCAAAACCCCCAAGTGCATGGGCTCTCCAATGAGAAGCTAGACATCAAAATGATAATCAACACAATCATAGAATAGAGACCTCTATCTCACTTTATCCCCCCTATTGACCTTTTCTCTCCAAGTGAATTTTACTTTATTTTATTATTCCTTAATTGCATCACTTTATTAATTTATTAACCATTTTACCTCTAAAAAGTGATTTATCCCTCATGGCTTCTTCGGCCATTGAAAGTCACTTCTCATCATTTTATCATGTAGTGTTCTTCCTCCCAATTCTGATGAGCTATTACACTAAGAGTTTTCTCCAAGTATTATGCACAATACGACCTTCTTAGTGAATTTAATTAAAATATAACCCATAATAACTCAAAATTACATAAATCATCGGAATGCAATAGAACCAAAGACAAGTTATGTGGAATGGATACTGATGATGAAATATGATGAACGATGCAAGTCAGGCCCAATAAAACCCCTCAATATCTCCAGAATTCACTGCCAACCCCATCTGGCTACTCTAGCAAGCATCCCTCTATGTAACATCACAACAACCAAAATTGGAGACATTACAGTCCTCCCTTCTAAAATATTGTTTGTCCTCAAGCAATAAATGAATCAATATACATGTTGTTCCAGAGTCTGTACTTAAGTATTTAAAAAGTACAGTGTCTAGGCATCTGAAAGTTAGTAAGATGTAAAAAGGGAGGAGGGTATACCTTTGGGAAAGGAAGTTAGGGTTGATTTCTAGGTTGTCGTTGTCTGGCTTCCAACTGTTCCTAGATGTTTATATCCCTTTCAATTGCAGTCCATGAACGTTCAAGTTATGCCCGGGTGTTAGTCGTTTTAAGTATGGTATCAAAGAGATTTAAAGCGATATGGGTTTGATCTGTCAAGCTGGGTTCAATATTGTGTTGTCTTACAACAGGGACAGTCATAGAGGAACATAAAATTTAAGGAAATCCGAAAGTTTTTATGCTGTATCAATTTGATTTTATAAAAGAGAACTTTAGAAATCAATATTAAAAGCAAATTGCAAACCAAAGGCCTTTTTCCATAACTGCGTTATATTTGAAATAAATGGTGTATGAATTATGGGAAAAACATTAAGTTGTCTATAGAATAAGGCTCCTATCAAAAGAGAATCTCACTCTGTAAACAGGAGAAGAAAATAAGATAAGAAATGGTCTGATGAAGCATAAAATATGACAACCTAAATATTTACAGGTCTTGTACCTGCTAGTAGCCGATACAAAGGAAAAATTGTAAACAATAGATAGCTAAACATTAATCATTACAGTAGAAGTTTTACTAAATTGCAATGCGACATTCATCAGATATATATATATATATATATATATATATATATATATATATATATAAGTGAAATAAGAATGAATATGAAATAACAGAGAGAACAAACTCATAACACAATAGTGACGGAATTAGGAATCTCTGGATTGCTTTGTATTAGTTCTCGAAAAGAGACAGTCTCTATTACAATTAATCAAAAAGGTCCAGCCCTGTTTTCTTTCTTCAAAATGTATATTTATACAAATTTTTATGTGCTGGAATCTCAATAGTTCCAGAGATTTTCGGTTACAATCAAAGGAGTCGAAACGTTTCATTTCTTTATCTTTGTTCTCATCTGGTACCCAAAACCTACCTCTTCGCATGCTCCTTGCAAATAACGCACTTCTCCACCAGCTATGATATCAACTTAGATGGCTCTGCTTGATTATTTGCCTAAAAAATATAGCAGTCTTTCATCAATAGCGGCAGCTTTCCATCCACCTGTTGATCTTTGGAATTGATAGAGCATAACAATATACTCGGTTTAATTAGCCATTTGTCTATTTGCACTATGTCTATTTGAGTTATTTGTGATATTTCAGCTTATTCTCTTTCTTCATTTTCCTTGATATTTAGCATATATTTAGTTGTATTGATCTGAACCAGTATCTCCATGCCACTTTCACCATCGGAACCCAAACAAATAATTTCTTTGCAAGATTTCCTTAGCTTCATAACTTGTTGTTTTCCTTCGAATATATTTCACTCCCATTCTTTCAACAAGATATTACCCCTGGTCTGCTCTGCGATGGGAAAACTAGAACTACTGCTTGTTTCCCTTCTCATTGTGGCTATAATAGCCTCCTGGAATGCCACCCAAGCTACTCTGACATCCCTTTCTTTAAGAGAGAGGTTTTCCAACACCTGATCAATGAGTTGGAAGCTGCGTTGAATCATTTCTACTTTAACAAGCAAACCCTTCTACGTCGTTGATAACCTTTTTCTGATCTCTATTGCCTGGGATTGAAATGTCCTAATATTGATTACCTGGATTTCAACGAATTCTAGTTTGGCCCAAAGCTGGTCTATCAATTCTCCCTACTGTCTTATCTGAGTCTGACTCATCTGAACCTTCAACTGTGTCTGTTCGAGATTGACTTTAAGTCGCTCGATTTCTTTTTGATCTTCTATTCTTGCTTTCTCTAAAGTTGCACTTGCCTGATCTTTAGCAACAACCTCTGTTGTAGCTAGTTTAGCCTCTAGCGTCTTGATCAAATGATTTTTTCGTTTTAGCTGATCTTTTAGGGTCCCGACTGAATATTGGTTCACCGTGGCGAAAGCCCCCAATGTTCCTGCTATTTGCGTCGTGAATTCTACTTTCTTCATATTTCTCCCATCAGTTAAAATTTTAAATTTCTTAGAGACATTACCTGCCTCTTGGTAGAGTTCTTGTCTCACAACCACTTTCCTCTTCTTATCAAAGAAGAATTCATTCAGAGGTATCTCTTCTACTGATATAGGTGTCAATGTTTCACCCAAAATCCAACCTACGTCCGGGATTTTCTTTGCAGACTGTAGGGGGGTAATGGAGGCGATGGGATTTCTGACCTGTTTAGAAGATTTCCCGAGAGTAATGACCGAAGTTGGCTCGCTTGGAGGATCGAAAGCCTCATCTTCCTATTTCGGGCCCCCAACTTTCTCTTCTTTATCCTGTTGTTCTTATTGGTCGGGTGCTGAACCTTTAGAGCCTTCGGCTTCTATTTGTTGATCCTTTTCTATCGTCAGATCTTCACCCCATAATACTGGAGGAAGGCAACTCCGTCTATGCTCTTGGAATCTGACAACATCGGCCCTCTCTTCAGGCGACAGGGCTTGTATTTGAGCCAAAACCTCATCATAAGATTTCGCGCCTCAGAAAATATCATCATGAGGCGAATTCTTGTGCTCAAATCTTTTAAGGCCACAGCTGGACAAATGATTACTCACGAACCTGTGTGGATCGTGTTTCTTGAATTCGATGTGAACCAACTTTATATCTTCTAGGGCTACTGCCTTGGCCTTTGCATGCCTGAAGTCTAATAATGAATAGGTGTTTAAATGAACAAGAAAAGGTGGCCATGCCTTTTTTGAAAACCCTTTCAGTTCTTTACTTATACCGCTGATTACAGTTTGCCTCACGATCTCATGACAAGCCAGCCTATCGGGTATAATTAAGGGTAAATCATGTGGAGGGACGAAAGCACCGAAAACCCTGATGTATGAAAATTCTTTCTCCATGTACCAATCAACCACTCTGCTTAAATTTGTTGTGATGCTATCCGATATCCGGGGTGGTGGATTACCAAAGATGGAAACATGCATCGGTACCATTACTTAGTTGAAGATTTCATATATGAAATCCGAAGCCTTGTCCTCCCAAAGCTTAGAATGATATACATGGACTGGCTCAGCATCCGATGGAGCCCAAATCCAATTCATCAAGGGAAAATGCGTCATGGAACATACTGTGTCTATGAGATATGTGGACATAAAAAATGAAGCAGCTTTCTCGCTCTCTTTCTGCGTTCGATACTCTGTAATCCGAATGATTAGGCTATCCGATAACATTTTGGCCCAGTCGAAAGAAGATCCTTCTGCTACTAAGTATATCAAGGGCACCCATGGGAGGAAAAAATGTGTGGTGTCTTCCCTCCCGTACAATCTACAGGTCATCATCACTACGTATTTGAACTGTGGTTCCAAAGAAGATATGGAATAAATTCCATTGTTGTCTTCCCTGAACTTCGTTGGGTGTGAGACCCAATCCTTGATCAAATCAGATAAAATTTTCACATATTGTTCGCATTCCTTCTGTTTAAAACCCTCTAGAAACTCTGCATTGTATGTGAATTCTGACGTGGGTGGTAACTTGTACATCGTCTGTAATTTTTCTGGTCTAAAGGTCCCAACAATGACCTTCTACTCATTGATGATGGTTCTGGTAGGGATGTCTACATGATCTAGCGCCCATCGGATCATGTCATAGTAAGGCAGAAGGCATGGCCTAGCCGCTACTTTGTGCATCTCTGCCTGGACAACGATCTTGTATTTGGTAGTCATGTCATCTTTCTCATTTTCACTGGAATCATCCGAACAGTTCACCACATCTGATTGCAAAACCTCTGAGATGTATGACCAACTTCACACGGAATCAACGCTCTGAGGTGAAGTATTCGAAACATTATCAGAACCTTGTCCTGAAACCTCAACACTTGCCTTGGATGCTTTTCGCGGGGCCATGACAGGGGATTGTAACTTAGCTCTTCTGCAATATAAATGCATATACATATAGAAGTTAGCTTACTAAGAAAAACTTCTCTGTACGGGATAGAAATGAACTTTATGAATAAAATAGGAAGCAAAAGATCTATATCTTTGAACATTTAACATATCGATGTCCTTACGAACAGAATGGTCCAATCATATTTAGATAGAGATTTTGGCAATAAAAACCATATCCTTACTTTGTTGTTTCTCCTTATTTCCAATTAATTCCATAAAATTCGACGATTCATGGTAGAAGCTGGTGCAAGGAACATTTAAAATTACCTCGTAAACTGTGCATTATTATCATTTGTATTAAACATTGATTATGCTGGCTTGGCTTCCTTAATCAAGATTTAAATCAACATTTCGGCGTTCGCTATATCGTGACTTTTAACTCTAACCTTTCGAGCCTCTAAAACCCGAGACTGCGATGATTAGATTTAATTAAGAAAGGACATAACTAAGATTAAGTGTTTTAATTAATTATGCTTTCATTTATATCGCGACTTCGCGGCTCAGGACTTCGAACGTAAAGTTTCCGGGAGGAATGTAAGTCGAGTCGCAAAATCCCGAGAAACTTAATCATGGTCAAAACTAATCAACCCTGACTCAAACCTGGGTTACTAAGTTAAAAGTTTCGTGGCTTCATGTTTCGGAGTTTTAGCGGTAATGTTTTAGGAGAGAGTGAACGCCGAGACGCAAAATCCCAACAACACTTGACTGGGGTTTACATGGTCTCACTCTTAGCTTTCACCTGAGGTAAGCTTTTAAAACTCTTCGCGACTTCGCACATTGGGGTTTGTAAATATTGTGACTTGTAACTCACGAAGAGCGATATTCTGAGGTACAAAAAGCAACAACCTTCATTTAACGATAAAAAGTGGTAACTTAAAAAACATCACATCCCCCGCTATTTTGCATGACGAGACTACTGAAATTTTTAGCAGGTGAATGTCACGAAGCAAAAAAGAACTTAAGAACCGACATTTGACTTTTAAAAAAGATTTGAACCAAATGAAAAAGGCGGCTCCAACAATACATATGATATTGGGGTCCCATATCCACTTGTGTGACATAAAGTATGGTTCCCTCAAAATGTGGCCCCTCCATGTTCTCTCCACGCATGACCCCCAAATTCTCATGATGAGTAGAATGATCATGTGCCATAGATCCTCGGTCAACTCCTCAAGCAACCACTCCACTCGAATATCAACTCCACCAAACTTTGGACTACAAAGCACTCCAATACCTGGATCCCATATCAATATGCAAACTGCAGTGCCCTGTGAAATGTATTCCTGTAAGATATCATCACCAGGAGTCTCCTAAAAACAATACACAACCTTTACCAGAAATGAATCTGACCTCCATGACCATACCAATCCCAACATGGAATCCACCGACTGAACATGATGCTACCATAGTGAGGTACTACAAGACCTCAACGAGTCACCAACAAGTGACATGTTCCCCCCAATACTAAAGCTCACTGGAAAATCAAAGTGATTTTCCCTGAAAAGATCCACTCACCTCTATCATTCAATAAAATTCCCAGCCCTGTAATCCTAGGGTCCCATGCTAATCTCTGAAAGGGGCCATCACATTGGCTCTGCACCACTCTGATCATGACTGTCTACTCAAAGTGTATATACTGGATCCCCCATTCCTAGATCCTCATGTTAAACCTGTGATGATTGGGCCTGCTATCAAAAAGTTGAACTTGTAAAGGTGTCCCCGTGGAACCAAAATATGTCCATCCATTGCCAAAATCAATCACAAGTATAAATAGGGAGAACCTATCTCACCACATAGAAAACATCCCAGCAATCCCTCTCAAAGTAATCCAAGAGTGAAGTATGGTGCTTTCTGGCACAACCCAGACCCTCATAAGATGAAGCAAACTACTGACCAAATGGACTCTCAGTTCCCATGAAAAATTTGGAATTTCATCACTTCTAATCCCCACTAACTGTTGATGTATCATATTGATAATTTTCGTAAGCTCTCCATCCTCATCCCAATGAGAATATGAACCTGTATCACCCTATGAGATATCCTCTATCCCGTGGCCTACGATACTCTCCATTGTGTCCAAGGCCTTAACTATCTGTCTCCAATGATCCACCCCTATCTTGTTGTATGCAATAAAGTCAATCCTGTCAGGTGGTGTCTGCCAACCAACTCTCCATGTGCCCTGCCACTGTCTATCTCCTCCTGAGCTACTATTAATGATGAAAGTAACAAGAAAGGCTACCAGAATTATCTGCAACCATTTGTAGGGCTGGAAAGTATCATATGCTTTGGTCAATCCCATGGAATTGACCAAAAGCTCGTCCACTGGTACCCATGATGAATAATCACATGTACTCATCACTAAACTCCAACCATCGGGTACAATAGTAGGTGAATCTTGGTCAACCACTCTCCAACCATCCTCACTCATGCAACCACTTCTATTGTGAAGGTGATCTCCCAAATCTATATACTATTGCAAAGGAGAGTAATATCCATGCTCCAATAAATATGTCTCCTCCTTGCAATCTAGTGCGTCCACCTCTGCATGTCTCTGTGAAATACCACTCATCACTGTATGCCCCTTCATACTCATGTAATCTCCTATATATACCTGCAACCTAATGGATCCTGGGTGTACTACTGAGCCAACCTCTACATGAAGGTCATCCAATCGTGAAACACAAATGGAAGTGTCCTCATAACTTCCCCTGGATCTAGAATCCCCATGTGTATGTATGTTCCCAACTATCTCAAAATCCCCCGTGAAGGGTGGTCCCTGTGACCCATGGACATCCTCTTGCGTCTCGAGATCACATCTCTCTAAACTCATTAGAGATACTGGGTACTCCTCATTCTCCTCCATCAATAGGTGCTCCTCTGCCAAACCACCAATATCCTCTAGCAATGTAACTGGTGGATATCTCCGACTCTCTGCCGAGATAGATATAGTGGATCTCTGACTAGTCTCCTCAAGGAGTTCCTCTAATCTGGACTCTAATTCTTGAAGGTTTGTCTGTGTGCCTTCCAATAATCCTCGTGTGCTCACCAACTCATGAGAGAGTCGGTCCACCTCAAACTCCTGCTCCCTCAGGGCCCTATGATGCATCTCACCAACCTCCAATAGGTAATATCTATCCATCAACAACTGTTGGTAGTTGGCCCTCATCATAGACACTCTCTCCTTGAGAGTATGAAGGTCATCAATGAAAATTCCCCCATTTGAACTATCATGTGCCATTGATTCCCTCCAACAATATCCTTCCACCAATGTGTGTATATCATCAATGCATCTATTGTCTTCCATGATCATCTCCTCACTGACTCACAATTGTCCTGTCAAGTGTTGTGACTCTTGATCACAATCCTATTGAGGTGCTACCTCATTCCCCTCACTGCTAGTTTCAACAATGGAATCCCTAACCACACACTCCTCAAAAGATAAGGCACTAAACTGCCCACTGTCAACTGTGCTATTGAGTCCTTCTATATGCCACAACACACCATCACCAACTGCTACCCCCATCTGAATTGCATTGTATCCTGTATGAGAAATTGTATCCTCCTATGCACTCACCCTGCTAATATCATGTATGCATGTATCCCATACAGATGTGTCCAGAATTATGCTATGGTCATCCTGACCAATAAGGAGTGCATCCTCATCACTATAGATCGGTCATGGAAGTGAGTATCCCATCAATCTGTCAGTCTTCACAATATGATATAACAATAGAATATCCAACAGAGGTGATTCAATCTCCTCATACTGATAGGTATGTGTATCTTCAATTGGATCCAAGTCACACCTCTCATCCTATATCTACAGATCCATGTGTCCATGGTGTACAATCCTCACACAAGTCTCCTCCACCATATAAAAAATGTGACTGATATCCTCCTATGTCATGTATATCATAACTATCTGAGAAGGTAAGGATTCGGTCATGCTCAACTCCATGGGAGGAACACTATCCTCTACACATGACCTCATACTAGGTGCTAACACATATGGATCCCCATAAGTGTCACCACTATGCTGAAGTGTTGAGTCCTCAACATTGTCTGATAGGGAAGATAATGAACATGTGTTATCATCCTGTCCATCCAACTGTCCATCGAATGCGTAGGATTCACTAGCCTCATCATACTTCTCTAAATAGGCATCTATGGTTGCATCCTCATACATCTCCTCATTCTCACTGTCGTAGTGCACCTTACCTTTACCCCTACATTTGTGATCTGGCTCCCAAGGCACTTTGCAATTGTAGAAAAGATCCCTGCATCTAATGGGTGTAGGGTCGATCTGTGCTTCCTTCCATATACTAGCTTGTAGTGATGTCTCCTATTTCCATTGTCTACACCGCTCTCTACTATTTTGTATTTATGATATCCACTCATGTATGGCTAGATTCAATTCTACCCGAAGCTTTTCATGTTTATGCATTTTATTTGACTATTGAACAACGTGCTACTTTCTCATTCTTCAATCATAAATTTTCTCCTTATGGAAGACCCCTTAGGCTGGGAGGAATATTTTCTCTGATACAACTGTAATGTTCCCAACCAGATCTAATTGAAACATTAAGGTTTTTATTGGTTTTATGTGTTTTCTGGTTGTGGTATTTTGTCAAACACTTTGTTGATTTTAGTCTCTTGAGTTACGTTGTGGTTTATGATGGTGGTTCTGTTGTGTGTTTGCAACAAGTAAATATATCAATGCAGCCAATAACATATACACAAAAAATACAATAGAAGCCACTCAAGTACATAGAGCAAATACCTCAGATCTGATATTATTGATAATAGTAGCTGACCTCATACAAAATGGAGCATATCTAGAATACATATAAGATAAGAGAGTGAATGGTTGATATTGCCTCCAAGATAAAATAGAGAGATGAATATATAGGCTTCAAAAATCCTCCTCAAGGTGAACACCAAAGGTATATAAGATCCAACTCGTCCCTAGCTGAAATGTGATGTCCTCCCTAACACAATGCACCCCTCACTAGCTGTAGGAAGCCAAGAAATTGACCTCCAAGGATATGGACTCTAATCCACTGAAACCAAGTGCCAAAATGTATATCTAGCATTATAGAAACCCTCTGATGAACCTCCAATCTATTGGGAGTGGTCTCCCACTCCAACTCACAAGATCCACTATGCACATTGCACCCCCTGAAGAGAAACATGCCCTCCTGAGTGATAGGACGAATGGGATGAAAATTCCACTCAAATAATGATGAAAAAATGCATTGGGGTGATGTAAAACAATCCTTCAATGAGATTTACTGAAGATATGGCCACCTCTGAGCAAATCAAACTACTCTCTCAAGAATAATGCGCCCTAGCTCTGCAGAAAACCTCCCACAATACACTTTGTCTCCACAAATGCTCCTGGAACTGAATAGAACTGATGTAGAATGGTGAGGGAGGAATATTTCACCTCTGTGACCAATCTTGTACCAAGTTGGGTGGGATATTTCACCACCGAGTTGATCTCTAGGGTTTGTTCAGTCAAACCCTCAAAACCCCCAAGTGCATGAGCTCTCTAGCAAGAAGCTAGACATCAAAATGATAATCAACATAATCATAGAATAGAGACCTCTATCTCTCTTTTATCCCCCCTATTCACCTTTTCTCTCCAAGTGAATTTTACTTTATTTTATTATTCCTTAATTAAATCACTTTATTAATCAATTAACCATTTTACCTCTAAAAAGTGATTTATCCCTCCTTATGGCGTCTCTGACCATTGAAATTCACTTCTCATCATCTTATCCTGTAGTGATCTTTCTCACAATTCTGATGAGCTATTACACTAAGATTTTTCTCCAAGCAATATGCCCAGTGCGACCTTCTTATTGAATTTAATTAAAATATAACCCATAATAACTCAAAATTACAGAAATCATCAAAATGCAACGGAACCAAATCCAAGTTGTGCGAAATGGATCTTGATGATGAAATATGATGAACCATGCAAGTTGGGCCCAATAAAACCCCTCAATATATCTGGAACTCACTTTCAACCCCATTTGGCTACTCTGGCAAGCATCCCTCTTTGTAACATAGCAACAACCAAAATTGGGGACATTACAGTTAACTTATATCGATATCCCAATCCACTAGCTATATTTCCCCTTCAAATAAAAAAACCCAAGGAAACCCCTTCTCTTCCATGCAATCTCTTGGGATATACCACTCCCTTCATTGGCTCCATCACAGATTGGCCAAGAAATATCACTACTGGGGAATCAAGGAATTCTCAGTTGAAATTTAGTTTTTCTAATGACAACCATTCCCCTCTCACAAGGTCACAATTTCCTCACAGATTCATGGTAATATCTTCCATATTTATTAACAACCATAATTATCATAATCTCTATTACAACCTTAATACAACACCTTAGGCTTAGAGGAAATTAACCCCTCGTCACATGGAAGAATGAGGGAATCCTCTCTTGCATAACCAAAATTTATCAATTATATTTGCATGAGTGGGATATGACACATGTCTTCAAAAGAAGCCCACATATCTCCCTTGGAAACTCATCCCAAGGTTGATATTACTTTGTAAAACATAAGGTATAAGACTTGGGCTTAGGAATAAAATATTATTATCTCACTTTTCCTCCCTTCATGCTCCCCTAATCCCCCTTTCTTTCCTCTCTTGTGGAATCATATCCCCCCATGGTTTTCATCCTTCTTAGTATGAAACCTATAATGTATTTTACTATTATTCAATATGCATTTACATATTACATTGTTTGACTCTATGCCTTTCATCATGTATATATTTACATTTCTATTCTGAGGATCCAACTAGGGGTATTAGATTCCCCTCTCCCTAGATTTTGCACCATCCTCAGTGCACATCACCATGCATACAAGTAAATTTTTATTCTATGATCCAACTATCTATATTACATTCCCCTTCCCCTAGATTTTGCACCATCCTCTATGCACATCACCATTATATACAACACTTTTACATCAAAATTTCAAAACAAATGCAGTTATTCCTCCTGCATTTTATCCTCTAGCTCCCATGTCGCTTCTTATGGATATAGTGCATCAATTGAACCTTTATCCCAAAAATTGTGATCTTCCTATTCAATATACATATTGGTTGTAGCTAGTAGTCTCCTTCAAGTTCCAGACAATATTCTCATAGGGGTATTACATTATTTTCACCCTTAGAATAACACCATCCTAAGTGTTCTTCTTTCCATGTAATTAATTCATGTCTTGATTCTTTAGTTGTTCCTATAACAACCATCAATAAAAGATACATGTTATAGCCATTATCATGCAACAATTATCCTTTGTCACAGGAGTTCTCAACCCCAAAATATAAGCATGTATTCAAAATAATAAGTACACAATTTTAATACAATGCTTATATATAGTGATTCCTTTTCTTCACAAAATTGTGGCCATGGGAAAGAGTTTATCTCACTATTCTATTTGACACACCCTTCTTGATTTCAAATATCATGCCACATGCATTTTTCCATAGAAAATTCATTCATTTAAGTGACATCTCCTTGCTACACTCACCCTTTTAGGCTTAAGCATCCCCTTCTTTGCTAAACAATCCCTCATCTTGCCAAGGTTTTCACATGCAAGGAGAGTGCCAACTTACTACCATGCATTTGTTTCCAATATCTAATCAATAATCTTGGGAAACCACAGGGCCCCTATGTCATCACAATTAACTTCTTTCCAAGATTTCCTTATTTCAACCTTCATCATTTTCCATAACTCATCTTTCTTGATAGATATTTCATGTAGTCCATGCAAGTATGACTACTTTGGCATGCAATTATTTCACTGCATCCACAACAACTCTTGAAATGATCTCAAATTCAAGAGTTAGTAGCAATTCCATCATTTTAGTTGTTCACATATTAATTTCAATGAAATATAACACAAGCATGAATCCACACAATGCATTCAATCATATATACCAACATGTATGTGTGTATATCCACAACTTGCACACTTTCATAACTACTTATGTACATCTACCTAATGCATCCTTGCATTAATTCAAGAATACCATATTTTATCTCACATGAATTCACTCTAAAGATTAAACAATTTGCATATGCCTAAGGATTGTTGTCTTTATCACACCAAGTGGAATATCATGCCCATAATGCATTCAAATCACATAAATATATCAAGAATACCATATTTTATCTCACATGAATGCACTCTAAAGATTAAACAATTTGCATATGCCTAAGGATTATTGTCTTTACCACACCAAGTGGAATATCATGCTCATAATGCATTCAAATCACACAAATATATCAATTCAGGTATCGAATCTCGACTAAGGGAATTCTTACCTAAATTCCCTTCAACATCTATGCAACATAAGCACACCAATTCATACATGCATGGATTCCATCAATTTATTTTATGTTACTTGATCAATTGATGTCTTATAGAGGTTCACATACTCCATTCATGACCTCTTGATCAACATTTTATTTTACTCCTCTTTTCTTCATAACATTTACTACCACATGCAACAACATCATAAACATCTTCATCCATGCTATCAAACTTTTCCTAGTTACATAATCCATCACTAGCCACATTTAACCATCATAACATCTTTATTACATACATATCAATAGACTACTCTCAGTCTATAAGCATGTTATATGTACTTCGACTTTCCCATATGCACTCAAAGCATATCTACATGCACGAAGCATTAACTCTCAGCATGCCTACTAATGCATATTCATTATAGCTATCTAACCACTTTAAATTCTAGCATTCATATGCATTAAACTATTAAAGTATAACAACTCTTTCGATGTTAAGAAATATATCAAAGTAGCAAGAGACGAGTTAAGAAATTCCCCCTCATCATCATGGCTACCTCGCTATCCATGCTCATCCTTTGTTGCTACAACCAATTTCATCAACATCTTGTAGCTTTATGTGGAATTTTCCATCTTCCTTTGATATCTTTGGTTGTCCTCAAATCCCACTTGATTCTTTCACATTATATCCTCTCACTTTTATTGTCTGGGTATTTTTTCTCCCTTTTCTAAGCAGTAAAGTCCAACTTTCCCACTCCACATATCTATCCCATATTGGCATTACAACCTCATTAGTTGCTACCTTTACTTCAACAATCTTGTAAAACTTTACCTTGCATGAAATTTCCAACACTTATGGTGCTATAACTTGTATTACCTCAACTTAATATTGACATTGGAATGTTATTAATGTTAAAATATTGTGTAACTACAAAGAATATTCTTATCCCCTTTTGTGGATAAAGATAAATATATTTATTATTGATTAGATCAATCCACTTTTGTAGATTGATCATGTCGGTCATTGTAATTGACCAAATCCCCTTTTGCGGGTCGGTCAAACCCTAATTGTAATAGGATAAATAAGAAGTCAACCCCAAAATATATTAAAGGTGGTTATAACCACCCAGAAGAAGAAGTCGGCCCTGCCAATGAAGAGACACTTCCACACATTCTAGAATTGTATAAATAAGAGAGGCCAGTGCCTCATTTAGAAACACACTCAGCTCACTCATCTAGTGCCCAAGTTTTGAAGGAAGCTGCAGTTGTCGGTTGCCGAAAGCAGGAAGAGAGAGAGGCATGTTTCTCARTGTTGGATATTCTCTGTTGTCTGGTTCATTATCTTGACATTGTATTGGCTATCTATATTAAGGAAGTTTTGTTGGGTTTTCTTCCCCTTGAGGGTTTCCCAGGATATATGCTTGTGTACTCTTGTGATTGTGTTTCTCTCAGTGATCCTGTCTATGCTATTGTTATCTAGTAAATTGAAAGTAACCTAATAATAGCAGAAACTTTAACATGGTATCAGAGCCAAGCTTAAGAGAGCATCCTTCACAGTGAAAAAGAAAAACATCATTGTTGTCGTACATGAAAATTAGGGCTTTTTATTGAAGAAGGTTTTCAGCCCCAAATCCATCTAGAAAGGTGCACCCTACCTCAAGGAACATTTTGGCATCTTCAGCGCACATTTTCAGTGGCTAGATCTCCCGGAAAGTGAAACCCTAGTTTTCACAAAGTACCAAAAGTACCAGAAAACTAGAGTACCAGAAGTACCAGAAAACCAGAAGCACCAGTCCAGAAATCCACAAATCAAGTTTGAAGGGGTAAAATTTGGATTTTCAGAAATCTTACTATACCAGCATACTCGCCTTAGTCCAATGCATCTTTTGGTGAGTTCAGTTTTCAGATCCAAGAAATTTGATTTTATTATTATTTCTATAGCCTGAAGGGCTAGGGTTTCTACTGCAAGAAACAATGGCTACCAACATGAGGGTAGAAGACAAGTTGGAAGGATCTAGAAACTCCATATCTTGGAAGCATAGGTTGCAGATGATTCTAGACAAGAATGATCTCCTAGAACATGTTACAGTAGGTGTACCAGAACCAGATGAAGTAGAGAAAAATACCAAGCATAAGAAGAATGAAAAGAAAGCAAAGAGAATCGTGTCAGATTCAGTAAAGGATCACTTGATCCCTCATATATCCAAACTACATACAACAAGGAAAATGCATGAAGCACTCAAGCAGGTTATATGAAAGCAAAGACATCAGCCAGAATCTTACCTTAAGAAATTAGCTTCGTAATATGAAGATGGAAAACTCAGAATCTGTCACATCCTACCTTATGAGAGTTTCTCAGATCAGAGATCAGCTTGCAGCTATTGGAGATGCCATTAGTGACTATTAGGGTCCTAACCTGCACATAGGTAAATTAATATATTCGGATGTAATAAAGGTCAATATTAATAAGGCCTTTCAATAAAATAGAATAAGGCGGATGTAAGAACACCTAATAGAAGCTTCTGCTTCTAGAAGGATCTTCCTCTAGATGCTTCACTTGATAGACATATTTAGTTTAAATAAGGTTCGAGGGTATGAAAACCCTAGCTTGGAGATTATTGTAATAAAGCATTGCTCGATTGGAGGTTGCCCCCTCGAAGAGGCCTGTGAACATTGCTTTCTGAATCAAAGTGTTATTTTTGTTGTTGTTCTTATATCATTTATGTGTTATTGTGGAGATTATGCTGGATATATTATTGTTATTCTGCCATTTCTAGCATTTTATTTATGTTCTGCATATTTATTATATCTGGTATCTTGCAAGTGGTATCAGAGCACTTTCCTTGGCATAAATTGTGGGAATTTTTTTCAGGGTAGAGACGTATTCCGACGTCTTTAAACCACAGAGATCTGTCGTTACGCGCATAAACCCGTGGTTGAGGGATTCATACACGTAGGAAATACAATTGGTTCTTAAGTGCACATCTGTTGGCCACCCTTGTAACCCATGTTGGTACCTCTTCAAGTGGTAGCGCATCAGACAAAACCTGTGTACGGATCAACCTAGATTTCTTGAAGCCCTCTTTAGATAAACCTATCGGTCGTCGGACTGCTATAGTGTCACCGAGAACAACACACGGGAAGATACTCTCTAGTACCTGGGTATTCGGGTAGTACGGATAAGGGTATGGTCTATCCTCCTTAGTTAGTGCCCTGAGATATTGGGCCGAGTACTACTATTGGAACTCGCATGTATATCAGAGAGCTATAGCACAGGGAAAACCCTTGTCTGTAGAACCCTTGAATACCTAACCCTTGGGGGACAGAAACATAAACAAATTAAAAATAGACCAGATCTATTGCCGCACAACTGTGTTCGGGTTGCCAAGTAAATACACATCTATTTCTGGTTAAGAATTTGGGGATTTCATCACTGCAGTATTCTTCAGACCGGAGTATAACTCCATAGGTGTAAAAAAAAAAAAAAAAGTCTGGAATTTTTTTCACCATTATTTGAGACCTATTCCATTGGATTCATCTCTTCGCCCTTATCACATTATTCATACATATCATTTTTCGACAAAATTTTTGACCCCGCCCACCCCTGTTCAGTTCACCCATCCTCATGGCCCAT
Source organism: Picea engelmannii (assembly GCA_009831015.1). NCBI lineage: Eukaryota > Viridiplantae > Streptophyta > Pinopsida > Pinales > Pinaceae > Picea > Picea engelmannii. The sequence continues at coordinate 665,790 of ML779005.1, read as the reverse complement.
ACCCATAGCCAAGACCTAGAAGCTCGCTTCAACACCATGCAATCTAGTTTCCTAGAAACCCAAAAAGAAATGAAACAACTCAGTGTTATTGTTGCCTCCATCGATTCGTCCATCAACGCTACCATAAATACAACCATGTAGTCCTCAATGGAGGAATTCAAACAAGAACTGACGACCTAGCTTGAATCTGTCTTTGCATCACTCTGCACCAAACTAAAGATCCCTACAGATGACCATTTCTCTGAAGCACATCCAAAGAATGAAGGTGAAACTTCCTCCCATTCCCATACCTTTCATTCCCATCACTTTAACATGACATATGCCTTCTGCGGGTGGATGTGACCAAATTTGATGGTTCAGACCCCACTGGTTAGGTAACCCAAATGGAACATTATTTCTCTTTATATGACATTACAGATGACTTGGCCAAACTCTGGTATGGTGTTATCCATCTAGATCAAGAACGTTGGAAATGGTGGCAATGGAGAAAAACTTCCCATCAAGGGTATATTTCTTGGACCCAATTTGTGACTGAGCTTTATGAATGCTTTGACACAGACACCAACCATTTGGGCCGTTTGACAAAGTTGAAACAATCTGGAATAGTAGCAGACTTCATAGCTACCTTTGAACGCCTGGCTTTTCGAACAGAGGGCATGATTGATGCTTTCTTTCAAGAGTGTTTTATTAGTGGCCTCAAGGAGGAAATTTGGGCTCATGTCCTCATGGCTCGGCCCTCGACTTGGGTGGAGGCTACTAAAAGAGGTAAAGAAGCACAACAGGTTGTATCATCTCAAAATCAAAAACCCTCCTTTATCCCTTACCCTAAACCCGTCACTCCCACTACTCCCTCCGCCCCATTAAAAATCCAAAAATTGACCAGGGCTGAAATGGCTTAACGCCAACTCAAAGGCCTTTGTTATAATTGTGATGACAAATATTTCCTGGGCCACAAGTGTAAGGAACAAAAGTTTTTTATGGCCATCTCTGAGGACATTTCAGAAGAGGAAGTTGAACCTCCTCTTATGTCTGAGTCACTTGAAATCACTGACATAACCCCTCCCTCAGACCTTCCCGAAGTAGAACCCGTCATTTCTGACGCAAATGCACCACCCAGAACACGTCTGCAATACCAGGACCTTCTTCTTCCCTAGGCCCGAAGAGCTGAAACGCTCTCCAAATCCCCTATCGGGGCTTTTCTCTACCCACAGAATTATCCTTATGACTCCCCTGTATTATATCGGGAAATCGGACCTCACGGGATCGCGAGTTCTGCACTCGTGAAAACCGGGTATTACGAAACCCCGAAACCCGATGAACATTCACCCACGTGTTCTTTACTTCTATCGGGAAAACTCTCGTCGGGAAATCGACACTTGTGAGGTCGTAAGTTCCTTACCTCTCGTATTCCCGATTCCCGAGCTCCGATGGCACCTTCTGCACCCTTTAGCCCCTCAGGATAACTCTTTCAGCATGGGACCTGCCAACCCATGTGACCATGTCCTTCCCCACTTATCGAGATTTCGGAGTTCGCGAGTTTGCAATGCGAAGAACTCGCACTCCTGGAATCTCCGATCCTCGATCTCCGATGCCACCTGTCCTCTCCTCAAGGCGAGGCTCAATCCTCCAGCACATGTCCTCCACTACCGGTCTTAACCCTCTCGGGAAATCATGTATCGCGATTTCAACATATGCAATACACTCGACTCCGGAAATCCTGAATTGTCGAACCCCGACTCCTCGGGATCTCTCGCCACGTGTCCCTCCGATCAACGGTTCCGACCGCATCGGGAAATCTCCGATCGTGATTTCAATATGCAAGCATTTCACAACCCTGGAAACCCCGATGCCTCCAAACTCCGACTTGCCAAGATCTTCCGCCACGTGTCCTTGATGATGAACGGTCCAAAACGCTCGTCGGGAAATCGTGAATCGCGATTTATTGATGCGATATTTCTACGTCCTCGGAAACCCCGATATCTCGATGGACTGAACCCCGACGCTCCCTGGCTCCTTGACACGTGTTCTGTCGATCAACGGCTGAGATCCTTTCTCGGGATTTTGAGACTTTCAAGGTCTTGATTCTCTTACCTTATGAAACCTTGATATCGCCAATATCCCGATGACTCCTCCTCTATTCACTGGGGCTTAAACCCTGTGCAACTCTCCACGATCTGACAACTGGCGGGATTTCGCTAATTCTCTCGGTGAATCCCGATCGTCGATTCCTCCCTCTCGAGGATCTCCTGAGAACGGCTAAGTATTCCTTCTCAGCACTTGTTTGTCTTCTGATTCTTGGGCCTGCAACTCTTTGCTTGAACCCTCCTTGGCATGGCTCCTGTGCTTCCCTTCAACTATTGTCACGAAGGTGCTATACCTCCTGAGCTTATCAACTCTGATCCTCTCANGAATCCCGATCGTCGATTCCTCCCTCTCGAGGATCTCCTGAGAACGGCTAAGTATTCCTTCTCAGCACTTGTTTGTCTTCTGATTCTTGGGCCTGCAACTCTTTGCTTGAACCCTCCTTGGCACGGCTCCTGTGCTTCCCTTCAACTATTGTCACGAAGGTGCTATACCTCCTGAGCTTATCAACTCTGATCCTCTCAAATACTTTGCGCACACTTCTCGTGCTCGACCTTCAACACCCCTCAAAGTGTTGGGTCTCTCAGACTCTATGTACTTCTGACAACAGTATTCTATGCCTCCCTTTGCTCAAACTAGCCACTGAGACTTCAAGTTCCACCTGCGCTTCTCCTGCACGGCTCTATCAACTCAAACCAACTTCTGGGTGAATGAGAATAAAGGTTTAACTGTCGAGCCTAATCAACGCACTCTATGCGGATGAATTCAACTGCACTCTATGCAGGAATCTCCTGGCTCAGACAAAGAAACAATTGAAACTAATTCTCTTCTCTCAGACTTCAGTATAAACCCTGAAATCACCTGCACATCATATTCGAAGCAAATGCATCACTAGAAACAAACATTCATAAGCACATGAACAATACACACAGAGAAATAACACCAGCCATGGAATTGAATCAAAGACTCTCTTCTATTAATTCAAAAACATCTGTACATGGGTGTTCTTCAAAATTCTTTGCTTGCTCTCTCCTCTTGCTCCTGAATAATCTCAATAATGTACAAAGGAGGGTGTTTATATCCGTTTTCCCTCTCGAACTCTAAACTGTCTAATCTAGACTTAAACATCTATATACCTGCATTAACTAGATTAAATGCCACCTATCTATTTCAGACAAGAGCGTATGGCTCGAGGTCTGATACAATACAATAGGTTCTCCTTCATAAATGTTTCATTGAAGGATATGGTGCTTCATCTTAAATGAAAATTCAAAAAGAGTTATCAAGCTTATATGTCATGTGTTTAAAAACACATGGGCTGGCTCCACGCTTGCTGAGTTGGCGATGCTCCTGCATCATACTCCTCGGCTTGAAAATATTCATGGGATTCTGTCCATGAGCTCTTGCATGGTCTGTCCATGCTTTTGGATAAGTTCTTCTGTCTCCCAGCTGGCATCCTCCACTGGGTGATTTTTCCATTTCACCAGATACTCGAAGTATTTCTTCCGTCTTGTTCTTTTGCTGACTCTCTTGTTAAGTATGCGCTCCATATGTGGCCTTTCTAAAATCGACATATGCTTCTGCCAATGGATCTCTGGATGCTCATCATTTCCAGTTCCTGCTTCCTCAGCCTTATATGGATATAATTCTGAAACATTGAATGTCGGAGATATTCTGATGTCATCCGGCAATTCAATCTCATAAGCATTTTCTCCCAGTTTCTTCAGGATTCTGCATGGCCCAATTTTCTTCATTTTCAGTTTGTTGTATGTTCCCCTTGGGAATATTTCTCTCTTCAGATGTGCCAGAACTAGATCACCAACTTCGAATTGAAGTTGTCTCCGATGCTGATCTGCTCTGCGCTTGTATTCCCGGTTCGTTTCCAGCAATCGTTGCTTCACTCTGCTGTGAAGTTCTTCCATCGCTTCTGCGAATTCTTCAGCTCTTGCACTCTTTGTGATTATCTGTTCTGAGTCCCTCAGTTCAGACACTCCTCTCAGATGCCTGCCATATATAATTTCAAATGGACTTTTTCCTGTGCTTTTGTTCACAGAATCATTGTACGCAAACTCTGCCTGCGGCAACACATTGTCCCAGCTGCTGTGGTGCTCTATCACCAGGCTTCTGAGTAAATCTCCTAGACTTCTGTTGACCACCTCTTTCTGCCCATCTGTCTATGGATGATAGGCATAACTGAACATTAAGTTAGTTCCCATATTCTTCCAGAGTGTCCTCCAGAAATGTCTAATGAACTTTGTATCCCTGTCCGATACAATGCTTCTGGGTAAACCATGAAGTCTAACAATCTCCTTGAAGAACAAATTTGCAATATGTGTTTCATCGATGGTCTTATGGCATGGTATAAAATGTGCCATTTTTGAGAACCTATCGACCACCACAAAGATCGAATCGTGTCCTCTTTGCGTCCTCGGCAATCCTAATACGAAATCCATGCTGATTTCATCCCATGGCATGTCAGGTATGGGTAAGGATTGATAGAATCCCGCATTCTACTTCCTTCCCTTTGAATGATGACAAATCCTGCACCTGTCAACAAACTTCTTGACATCTGTTCGCATCTTCGGACAGAAATAGGCTTCACTCAGCTTTGCAAATGTCTTATCGTGGCCAAAATGTCCTGCTAATCCGCCACTATGCTTTTCTTTTAGCAAATTCTCCCTCATGGAGCAATGTGGAATGCATAACTGATTTCCTCTGAACAACAATCCATTTTGGATCATGTAGTCCATCCACGTGCTTCTGTCTCTGAGAACTGGATTCTCAGCTACCTCATATGCCTCTAAAAAATCTGCGTCACCTGCATACATGTCTTTAAGATTTTCAAAACCCAAGGTCTTGACTCGAAACTCCTGCAGCAACAAACACTTCCTGCTCAAAGCATCAGCCACTTTGTTAGCAGTCCCTGAAATGTGTTTAATGACAAATGTAAAATTCTGTATATACTCTACCCATTTAGCGTGTTTCTGATTCAGCTTGTCCTGTTGAGTCACAAACTGTAATGCATGATTATCACTATACAGAACAAATTCTTTTGGCATCAAATAATGCCTCCACTTCTTCAACGCCTGTATGATAGCATAAAATTCTTTATCATACGTTGAATACTTCACCTTGGCTTCATCCAACTTCTCGTTGAATTATGCGATTGGTCTGTCCTCCTGGCTTAAGACCGCTCCTATGGCAAAGCCACTCGCATCACACTTTACCTGGAAAACTTTCTGAAAATCTGGCAACACCAATACTGGTTTCTCTGTGATCTTCCTCTTCAACAGATTGAAGCTCTTCTCTGCCACTTCAGTCCAATGAAAATATTTATGTCTTTTTTTGACTGTGTCCATCATTGCTGCGCTAATTCCACTAAAATTTTGGATGAACTTCCTGTAGAAACTCGCCAGTCCATGGAAACTTCTCACCTCGAAAACATTTCTTGGTGATGGCCAATTCTTAATCACCTCTACTTTACTTGGATCCATCTTTAATTCATTTTCCGATATGACAAACCCCAAGTAAATGAGTTCTCTCTTCATGAATGAAGACTTCCTCACATTGATTAACAACTTCTCTTGCTGTAGCTTCCTCATTAGTGCAGCTAAATGCTTCAGATGTTCTTCTTTTGATTTGCTGAAAATCAAGATGTCATCCAAATAAACAATGACAAACTTACCAATAAACTCTTTCAACACTTCATTCATCATCCTCATGAATGTACTTGGTGCATTCGTCAAGACAAACGGCATGACTAGCCATTCATACAACGCTTCGTTAGTCTTGAAGGCTGTCTTCCATTCATCTCCTTCCCTCATGCGAATTTGATGGTATCCGCTTTTCAAATCTACCTTTGAAAAAAATTTGGCTCCACTTAAACAGTCCATCAAGTCATCCATCCGTGGCAATGGAAACTTGTACCTGATGGTTATCTTGTTAATGGCTCTGGAATCAATGCACATTCTCCAACCTCCATATTTCTTCGGACTTAGTACCGTTGGAACGACACACGGACTAAGACTTTCCCTGACCAGTCCTTTATCCAACAACTCCTGTACCTTCCTTTTGACCTCTTCATTCTCCTGCAGCATCAACCTGTACGTTGCTTTGTTGGGCAAACTTGCTCCTGGTATGAGGTCTATATGATGGATTATGATCCTCATCGGCGACAACAAATGAGATAATTCATCCACCACTATATCAGTGAACTCTTCCAGCAGTTCCTGAATTTCCTTTGGCAGATCGTCCACCCTTGTGCTGGTCAAAACAACTTTCGGTTTCCTGACCACAAAGAATTGTGGATCTTCCTTCTTCTTTACTTCTTCCAGAAGTTCCTTCCCACTCATGAGAAGTATAGTGTTTCTCGGCTCTGGTTTTATTTCTTTATCCTTAATTGGATTTAGCGTATGTGCTCTTCCATTCTTCTCCAAAGTGTACGTATTCATCTTCCCATCATGAATTACATTTCTGTCATATTGCCATGGTCTTCCTAGCAATACATGACATACATCCATAGGAATAACATCACATAAAATCCTATCATTGTATCTTCCTATCTTGATGTCAACTAAGAATTGTTTAGTGACATTTACCTGATGTCCCTTCTATAGCCATGAAACTTTATATGGACTCGGGTGATCTGTGGTCTCCAGCTCCAGTTTCTCCACCATCTCGATCGAAACGAGATTGTTTGTGCTTCCGTTGTCCACAATGACCTTGCAATTCTTATCTTTGGTCTTGCATGTGGTTCTAAAAAGTCTGTTTCTTTGAACTGTGTCCTCCACCTCCTTCTTGGGTGCTAAGAGAACCCTACGCATCATCAATGACCTTCCATCTTCTGCGTCTTCTTCCTCAGCATCTCGCCTCTGTGCTTGGGCGATGTGAACTTCTCCTTTATCTGTCTTCCTATCTAGACAATCAACTACCTTATGTCCATTTTTCCCACATGTGTAACATGTGATGATTCCACCTCTACCTTTTCCTCTACCTATGGTACGAGGAAATGTGTTCGCATCAGCGTATCCTCCACCTTGTTCTGTCTTCTGCCTTCGTTGTTCAGCGTGCTGGCCTCGCTGTGAACTTCCACCTCTTTCTGGTCTCATCTGAGGCTTCTTCCAATCATCTTTGGATTTCTGGAACCTATCTTGAGCAACGGACTTACCTTTTGGTTGGCTCCTACCTCGGCCTCATTGTCCTTGCTTACGGCTTAGCTTTTCCTCAGCTTTTAACGCCATCTCATACGCATCCTCTACTGTTCGGATGGTTTCCATACTCATCTCATCCTGGATATCGTATCTTAAGCCATTCATATACCTGGAATTTTTTTCATCATCGCTCTCCTGATGACCTGCTCTGATATTGAGCTTATAAAATTCCTCAGTGTACTCCTTCACTGTCATCAACTTCTGTCTCAGGTTCTGCATCCTCCTGAACAGTGTGATTTGATAATCCCTTGGGATGAACTTTGCTTTCATCTTCACAACCATTCGATCCCAACTTTTAATCTTTTGCTTACCTTTGCAGCGTCTATCTTCTTGAAGCTCGTCCCACCATAATGTTGTGTGTCCCTTCAATTTGGTGACAGCATGTCTGACCTTTTTATCCTCTTAGATATCCTCATAATCAAAGTAGGTGTCAAGATCTCTAATCCAATCCAACAGCTCTTCTGCATCCAGATTTCCTTCATAAGTCGGAATGTCCATTTTTGTCTTTGAACTCATCCGGGCTATGGCTTTCATTAATCGCTCATTTGCTGCATATTCCACTGGGATTTCTCCTGCTCCCTGTCCAGCTTCACCTTCATCCTCGGATTCACTGGTATCTCCTACATCATCTTTGCGCCTTTGCTTTATTCCTATATCCACAATCATAGAGTGTAATTCTTGTAGTTGTCTTTCTACTTCCAGATTCTGCCCTGGCCTACCTCTTTCTCTGGACGATTCTCTTTCCCCCTCTGGATCGGGTGAATGTCTATCTCCTCTCTATGGCAGCATGTTGAATTCTCCTTTCTTCTCTGCTACAGAAAACAGAGAGATTTTCTGGCTCTGATACCACTTGACGCAAACGTGCCACCCAGAACACGTCTGCAACACTAGGACCTTCTTCTTCCTTAGGCCCGAAGAGATGAAACGCACTCCAAATCCCCTATTGGGGCTTTTCTCTACCCATAGAATTATCCTTATGACTCCCCTGTATTATATCGGGAAATCGGACCTCGCGGGATCGCGAGTTCTGCACTCGTGAAAACTGGGTATTACGAAACCCCGAAACCCGATGAACATTCACCCACGTGTTCTTTGATTCTATTGGGAAAAATCTCGTCAGGAAATCGACACTTGTGAGGTCGTAAGTTCCTTACCTCTCGTATTCCCGATTCCCAAGCTCCGATGGCACCTTGTGCACCCTTTATCCCCTCAGGCTAACTCTTTCAGCATGGGACCTGCCAACCCACGTGACCATATCCTTCCCCACTTATCAGGATTTCAGAGTTCACGAGTTTGCAATGCGAAGAACTCACACTCCTGGAATCTTCGATCCCCGATCTCTGATGCCACCTGTCCTCTCCTCAAGGCGAGGATCAATCCTCCGGCACCTGTCCTCCACTACCGGTCTTAACCCTATCGGGAAATCGCGTATCGCGATTTCAACATATGCAATACACTTGACTCCGGAAATCCCGAATTGTCGAACCCCGACTCCTCAAGATCTCTCGCCACATGTCCCTCCGATCAATGGTTCCGACCGCGTCGGGAAATCGCCGATCGCAATTTCAATATGCAAGCGTTTCACAACCCTGGAAACCCCGATGCCTCCAAATGCCGACTTTCCAAGATCTTCCTCCATGTGTCCTTGACGATGAACGGTCCAAAACGCTCGTCGGGAAATCGTGAATCGCGATTTCTTGATGCGATATTTCTATGTCCTCGGAAACCCCGATATCCCAATGGACTGAACCCCGATGCTCCCTGGCTCCTTGAAACATGTTCTGCCGATCAACGGATGAGATCCTTTCTCTGGATTTCGAGACTTTCAAGGTCTTGATTCTCTTACCTTATGAAACCCCGATATCGCCAATATCCGGATGACTCCTCCTCTGTTCACTGGGGCTTAAACCCTGTGCAACTCCGCACGATCTGACGACTAGCGGGATTTCGCTAATTCTCTCGGTGAATCCCGACCATCGATTCCTCCCTCTCGAGGATCTTCTGAGAACGGCTAAGTATTCCTTCTCAGCATGTGTTTGTCTTCTGATGCTTGGGCCTGCAACTCTTTACTTGAACCCTCCTTGGCACGGCTCCTGTGCTTCCCTTCAACTATTGTCACGAAGGTGATATACCTCCTGAGCTTATCAACTCTGATCCTCTCAAAGACTTTGCGCACACTTCTCGTGCTCGACCTTCAACACCCCTCAAAGTGTTGGGTCTCTCAGACTCTATGTACTTCTGACAA
>ML779005.1:605135-654592 GCA_009831015.1 Picea engelmannii | reverse complement strand
TCATGAATCATGTCTTCCATCCCTTTCTCCATCATTTTGTCTTAGTTTTCTTTGATGATATCCTCATCTATAGAAAAACCTGGACCGACCATCTTACTCATGTGGATCAAGTTCTCCATCTCCTCTCCCAGCACCAACTTTTCATGAAACAGTCTAAATGTGCTTTTGGTGCCTCAAAAGTAGAATACTTGGGTCATCTGGTTGGCAAGGATGGCGTCAGGGTGGATCTAAAAAAGATTGAAGCTATGCAAGATTGGCCGCACCCAAAGACTCTCAAAAGTTTGCATGGATTTCTGGGCTTAACAGGGTATTATCACAAGTTTGTTAAGAACTACAGAAAGATTGTATCACTTCTCATTGCTCTCCTCAAAAACAACTCTTTCACTTGGACTCCAGCCACTGCTCAAGCTTTTCAAACCTTGAAGACGACCATGTGCACCACTTCAGTTCTGGCCCTTCCTGATTTCATAAAGACCTTTGTGTTGGAATGTGATGCCTCAGGGAAAGGAATCGGTGTTGTCCTTATGCAAGAGGGTCGACCTTTGGCCTTCACCAGCAAGCAACTGTCTGAAAGGAATCTGGGAAAACCCATTTATGAAAAGGAAATGTTGGCTATTCTACATGTCGTTGAGCTGTGGCGCCCTTATCTCTTGGGGAAATGCTTCCAAATCAAGACCAACCATCAAAGCCTCAAGTACTTTCTAGAACAACACATTTCCTCCCAGGAGCAAAAAAAATGGCTGACTAATCTCTTTGGTTATGATTATGAGATCATTTACAAGAAGGGAAAAGACAATGTAGTGGCGGATGCACTGTCCCAAAAATATGAAAAAGAAGGCTCCCTTTTTTCTCTTTCCTTCATTGTAACCGATTGGCTCCAAGCTACGCGCCAGGAATGGCTTCAAGATCCCAAAAGTTCACATCTGATCCAACAATTGCAGACCAAGGCTCTGGCTCCCCCAGGGTACTCTTGGCTCCAGGATGAGCTTCGATMCAAAGGCCATTTGTATTTAAGTAAACAATCAAAGATTAAATCCACGGTACTTTCTGAGCTTCATGCTACACCCACAGTGGGGCACTCAGGGTTCACCAAAACATATGACAGAGTCAAACGTTCTTTTTTCTGGGATGGTATGAAACAGGACATCCGTAATTTTGTAGCTGAATGTGAGGTGTGTCAACGCAACAAGGGAGAAATAGTCAAATCTCCGGCCACACTACAACCGCTTCCGATTCCACCGGCTATTTGGAAGGATATCTCTATGGACTTTATTACCGACTTACCCAAATCAGGGAATAAATCAGTCATAATGGTGGTTGTGGATCACCTTTCCAAGTATTCTCTTTTCTGTGCTCTTCAACACCCATTTACTGCATCCACGGTGGCTCAACTTTTCATGGACCAGGTCTTCAAGATTCATGGCATGCCACACTCTATTGTTTCTGATCGTGACCCAACTTTCACAAGAAATTTTTGGCAAGAACTGTTTAAGCTCCAGGGCACCCAATTGCATCTTAGCACAGCTTATCATCCCTAGACTGATGGTCAAATAGAAGTTGTCAACAAGTGTTTGGAAACATATCTGAGGTGTTTTACTTCTGAAAAACAACATCAGTGGGATCAATGGCTACCCCTAGCCAAATGGTGGTACAACACTTCCTACCATACAACTACTCGCATGACTCCTTTTGAAGCGATATATGGACAGAAGCCACCTCCAGTTCTCTCATACTTACCGAGTACCTCGAAGGTCCAGGCGGTTGACCAAACACTTACAGTTTGAGAGGATATTCTTCGTACCCTTAAAGAGAATTTGGTCATGGCACAAAAACGCATGAAGCAACAAGTAGATCAAGGTCGCTCTGAACGTCAATTTGTAGAAGGGGATCAGGTGTTTATGCGACTGCAACCATACAAGAAAACTTTCCTCAAGGCCGAGCATTGTCAGAAGTTAGTGCCCAAATTTTATGGTCCTTATACAGTTCTCAAGCGTGTGGGAAAAATCGCATATCAGTTAGCTCTACCCAGTCAATCAAAGCTACATCCAGTTTTCCATGTTTCATGCTTAAAGAAGGTGATTGGAACTAGGTTCCAAATTCAAACCAACCTTCCCGAGTTAGCTGAAGAAGGATCCAATTGGCTCCAACCAGAAGCAGTTTTGGACCAGTGTGAGCATCACCTGCGTCAGAGAACCATCAAGGAAGTGCTAATCCAGTGGAAAGATACGAATCCAACAGATGCCACTTGGGAACCAGCTACCATTCTGCAGCAGTTTCCTCATCTCAAGCCTTGAGGACAAGGCTATTTTTAAGGGGGCGGACATGTTAGGGTCCTAACCTGCACATAGGTAGATTAATATATTCAGATGTAATAAAGGTCAATATTAATAAGGCCTTTCAATAAAATAGAATAAGGTGGATGTAAGAAGACCTAATAGAAGCTTCTGCTTCTAGAAGGATCTTCCTCTAGATGCTTCGCTTGATAGACATATTTAGTATAAATAAGGGTCGAGGGTATGAAAACCATAGCTTGGAGATTATTGTAACAGAGCGTTGCTCGATTGGAGGTTACCCCCTCGAAGAGGCCTATGAACATTTCTTTCTGAATCAAACTGCTATTTTTGTTGTTGTTCTTATATCATTTATGTGTTATTGTGGAGATTATGCTGGATATATTACTGTTATTCTGCCATTTCTAGCATTTTATTTATGTTCTGCATATTTCTTATATCTGGTATCTTGCAGTGACAAGGAGCTTGTAACCACAACCCTAAATGGGTTTCCAACATTTTGGATTCCTTTTGTACAAGGAGTGTGTGTAAGAAGCAAGTTACCCAAGTTTGATAAGTTATGGGAAGATTTCACACACGAAGAATCTAGACTTGCAGACCAATAGAAGAGATTAATTGTTGACAAAGAGGAAGCTCTTATAGTTCAAAAGAACAAAAGAAGTTCCTTTAGAAGGGACAATAAAGAAGCTAACTTTGTAAGAGTTCCAGACAGGAAGAAAGATGTTTCAAAGATCAGATGCTACAACTGTCAAAAGTTGGGACACTTTTCCTATGACTGTCCTCAAGGAAAAGGGAAAAGAAAGCATCAAGCACATGTCGCAGAGGAAGAGGAATCTCCTCCCTCAAAGAAATCTTTAGCAGAAATTAAGGATTATGCACTTTAAGTTGAAGATAGTTGATTTGAAGAAAGATAGCAAATGGTGGAGTCCGTGGAGCCTCCCCATACAAAAAAAAAAGATAAGTATTCATGTTGAATTCTAGTATCTTGTTTACTTCAATACTTTATCATTACAAGTTAGATTTTTGTGAGAATGTTAATTAACCTCATTTTACTTCAATGTCTATGTAGATTTATGAAGGAAGTAACAAAGAAGAGGATGAAGAAAGAGATCAAATATTTATTTCATGTATGATCACTCATGAGAGTGACAAAGAAAGCATACTATAAGTAAGTTTACAAGTCTTGGAAGAAATATCTTATGCCGTGAATTGCAGAAGTTAGAAAACACAACAAGGACATATGATATGGTGACATTCAGCGAAGACCAGACAATATCCGATATTCATATAGGAGCAGGAGGCTTCTAAAGATGCAGAACAAAAATATTCAAGATGAAGAAAAATATGGATGCTTAGATATAGTGGATGAGATGTAAGTAACTACAGGTTGCTCTAGTACCGTTCTTATAGATGAAGAGGGAGCAGGTTGATCTAGTATGAAGACAAAAAGAAAGAAATATTCGAACTCAAGAAGGCACCCAGGATATTATAGAAGGAAACTTCAAGGATGATGACTAGAATCTATTAGCTTGGTGCAAGAGGGAGCCATGTCTTCGAGTTTGAAATGAAGGATCGTGATTTGATGCAGTTAAAAAGAAGATGTATGGTGCCCAGATATTTTGATCAAGATGAAAGCTATCCAGTTGATGGATGGTGCCCAACAGATGGGTAGCATGGTATTATACCATTGAAATATTTTGGACCATAAGATATTCTTTTAGATCCCATAGCTAGACCTTCGTAGAGAAGGAATGAGAAATTCCACAGGTAGACCTTCGTAGAGAAGGGGAATGAGAAATTTGCCAAGGTTGGCCTCTGTCCAAGTGTTGAGTTTTGGATACTCTAGGGACATGATAGAATACCCTCATAGAGAGGGGTGTGACCACCCTCGTAGAGAGGAATGTGGATGTTTCTCCAAGGGGCAGCAGGCGGATACTCTCCTATAGCCAGGGATTGAGTAGCCTGAAACACAAACCTTGACCATGTGGAATGGTTAGTTGGCTATTGAGTTTTGTGTTGTGATCCTGCGTGGATCATGGAAAGGGAGTCTATTCTTTCCCAGGCTAGCATCTTAGCTTCTCTAGTTCATGTGGGATGACTAGGAGTGAAGACATGGTAGTAGTCCTCCCCAGTGGATGGGTGAGATAGATGACTACAAGAGAAGGGAGACCATAAAAGGAATGACAAAACTCATAGGACATATTTTGTGTGAAGATAAGATGTATTCTGTGTGAAGATAAGAAAGAAGTATCTTCTGCATAAAGACAAAAGAAAGAAAGAGTATTTGTTGCGCGAAGATAAAGAGAACAAAACTTACGATGATTTATAGATATGTCAGTCAGTGATCATGATGCCAGATGACCAAGTGGAAGTTATTGATGCCTCATGTTAACTAGTCGATGATGTTATCCAGTCGATGATGTTGCCCAGTTGATGATGTTTCCCAGTTGATGATGCTATCTAGTGGATGCCGCTACCTAGTTGATGTTGACATCCGGTGACCTGTCAAAAGATAAAGAATATCCTTCTTGTTAAGAGGGAGTGTTAAAATATTGTGTAACTGCAAAGAATATTCTTATCCCCTTTTGTGGATAAAGATAAAATATATTTATTATTGATTAGATCAATCCCCTTTTGTGGATTGATCATGTCAGTCATTTTAATTGACCAAATCCCCTTTTGCGGATTGGTCAAACCCTAATTGTAATAGGCTAAATAATAAGTCGGCCCCATAATATATTCAAGGTGGTTATAACCACCCAGAAGAAGAAGTCGGCCCTGCCAATGAAGAGACACTTCCACACGTGCCAGAATTGTATAAATAAGAGAGGTCAACGCCTCATTTAGAAACACACTCAGCTCACTCATCTAGTGCTCAAGTTTTAAAGGAAGTTGCAGTTGTCGGTTGCCGAAAGAAGGAAGAGAGAGAGGTGTGTTGCTCAGTGTTGGATATTCTCTGTTGTCTGATTCATTATCTTGGCATTGTATTGGCTATCTATATTAAGGAAGTTTTGTTGGGTTTTCTTCCCCTTGAGGGTTTCCCAGGATATATGCTTGTGTACTGTTGTGATTGTGTTCCTCTCAATGATCCTGTCTATGCTATTTTTATCTAGTAAATTGAAAGTAACCTAATAATACTAGAAACGTTAACAATTAACCTCTCTCTTCTTTATTTGGCCAATTTGGTCTCAACCTTGAATTCATTAATCAACATTCCAACACTTTGTAATGCTACATTTATTCCTTTTTTCACATTCTTATAGACTCCTTGAGAGTCTACTCTATTGTTTATCCACTTTAACTTCAACTAGAACTTCCATCATTTCATTGCATTTCAATTAATTCTCTTCCATATTCATATGGTCACTTTTAAAATTCCATTCTCTTTTGTAAACAATGCCAAGCATAGATACATTTTCCTTATCATATGCCTTCTTGATATTTCCATTATGGAAATCACTACACTTCTTATATTATTCTTTGATTTTTCATCCATTTCTACACTTGGAATTCACTCATCATTCCCTACCTTCATTCCTCATCATTCATGCTCATTTAGTATTGGAATATCTTCCAACTAGCTTAAGCATCTGCATTATGACATTTTTTTTCCATTATCTCTAGTTGTCCATGGAATTGTTCAATTTTGGAATTTATCTTCACTTCATTGAGTAATTCTTCATGAATTCTAATTATGTCCACCAAGAACAATATTCACACCATGGAATTCTTTATTCCTCCATTGTAACCTTGAAAATAAATGAAAGTTTGTTATTTCTTCCACTTAATTCTTTACACTTTGTACTACACTTATATTATGCACTATGATACCACAAGTGGATTTCTTGTTCGTAATTATTTAGTCATAAGTTGTTGGTTCATAGTTTGCAACTTCTCCAAACATTCATATACTTTCCCCCAAAGGTGACTCACCCATCATATAAGTTACACATCACCTCACGAAGTTCTTATTCTATTTTTCTTTGGCCATACCAACCTCCATCACCTTCTTCTTTTCAAATAGGTCTTACAACAATTATTACTTATAATAAAGGAAAACTTGTGTTAAATTGAATATAATTCTTAATGTTTCAAACCCTAAAGCAGGTCCATCCTCGGGAGAAC
The DNA here is from genome assembly GCA_009831015.1 of Picea engelmannii. Taxonomy (NCBI): domain Eukaryota; kingdom Viridiplantae; phylum Streptophyta; class Pinopsida; order Pinales; family Pinaceae; genus Picea; species Picea engelmannii. Next base: position 648,176 of record ML779005.1, on the reverse strand, counting down.
TAAAATAGCTCACAATTTCTCCCCATCCCAACATTAATGTTATTAAATGAAATAATTCAAGGGGTGAACAACTCAATGTTTAAGGTTGGAATTAGTTATATATTGAGAAGTTATGAGGAGGTTGAGTTGTTTTTACTATGATGCAGAATATGTTTCCATAATTCCTTCAATTTTAGACCACCATCATAGTTGATATTATTATCAAATCTCTTGATCTCTAGTGCCACTTGTATTTTTATTTTGTAGTGATGAGGGATATTTGCTAACACCCTTGAATCCTCCAAATGCATATGGTGACTAAAGGTGTGAGAGTATTCAAAAATCGTAGATTTCTTGATCCTTCCATGTTGTATATCCATGTTTTTCTCTTTTAACTTGGTTTTTATTGAGTGCCCCATTTCTCCAATGTATACTTTTCCATATGAACAGGGTATTGCATATAACCCTTTATGAAGATTTGAATCAATAATATCTTTAGCAGGGTCTAGCATATTTCTTATACAGTTCGAAGGAGAGAAACATACTCTTATGCTTCTTCTTCCTAGGATCTTGGCAATGTTGTCAATAATACTTTGAATGTATGGGATATTATCTCTTGGATTATCTTCTTCTAAGATTTGATCTCTATTTATGTCGAGTCTTCGAGCCTTCTTGATTGTTTTATAAATTTATTTTTCTTTGTAACCATTAATTTAAGGACATTTATAAGATGATTTATATCTTGGTCTAGGTGGCCCCCTTATGAAACTCTCATAGCTTGGGTGGCCAAGGTATTGATGACACCGATATTTTGTGCAGGATGGTGATGTGACTCTACATGCATGTATCTATCAGTACAAATTTATTTTATGTATACCTGGTGCCCTAAGGATCCATATTTATTATTTTTGGTAATCACATCCAACAAGGGGAGGAACATGTGCCTCCCCTTCTTGTATGTTCTTACCACAAAGAAGCAAGATGTATCCTTAGGTAACCAAGTATACAAAAAATGAACATGTACTGATAGATACCTTCATGTTGATTCACATCACCATCTTGCGCAAGATATTAGTGTCATCAATACCTTGGCCACCCGAGCTATGAGAGATTTAGATGGGGACCTCCTAGATCAAGATATTAGTCATATTATAAAGGTCCTTAAAATTAATGCCTACAAAGAAAAATAAATTTATAAAACAATAAAGAAGGATCAAAGAGGTATAAATAGAGATTGAAGCTCATAAGAAGATAATCCAAGAGCTAATATCCCTTGCATCCGAGGTACTATTGACAATATTTCCAAGATACTAGGAAGAAGAAGCATAAGAGTATATTTCTCTCCTCCGAACTGTATAAGAAATATGCTAGACTTTGTTAAATATCATGTTGAATCAAAACTTCATAAAGGGGTATGTGCAATGCCTTACTCCCATGGAAAAGTATACATTAGAGAAACAAGGCACTAAATAAAAACCAATTTAAAAGAGCACAGTGTGGATATACAACATGGAAGGATCAAGAACTCTTCTATTGTTGAACACTCTCACACCTCTAGTCACCACATATGTTTGGAGGATTCAAGGGTGTTAACAAAGATCCCTCATCACTACAAAAGAAAAATATAGGAGGGACTGGAGATTGAGATATTTCACGATAATATCAACCATTATGATGGTTTAAAATTGAATTAAGCATGAAAACTTATTATGCATCATATTAAAAACAACTCAACCTCCTCATAACTTCTCAATATATAACTCAAGATAACCTTAAACATTGAGTTGTTCACCCCATGAATAATTGCATATAACATTAATGTTGTGATGAGGAGAAATCATGAGCTATTTTAGGTCTCTTGAAGATGGACCTACTTTAGGGTTTGAAACGTTGAGAGCTATATTCACTTCAACATAAATTTTCCTTTATCATAAATTTGAATTTGTGTGAAAAATAAATAATGAAATTATTACTTAATTTCATTTCTTTATGTTTAATGGTTAAGGAACATACCTTACCCTTTTATTCATATTAATGTCATTCTTCACTTGTTGTCTTGTTCCATTCCTCTTATTCTTATTGTTTTTTCTTGGTTGTGTGAAATAACCAACTGTAAGGGTCATGACTCTCACAACTCTTCCCTCCATGTAGGTATCTTCCATACCCTGGCCAAATAATCTCTTATATCATGGAATATTCAAACCCAACAAGAAAGAGATCACATGACTCTTTATACCTATCATTATTTCTATGTTTCATGTAGCATCCAACTATAAGGACTGGGTCCCTCTCTATCTCTCCCTATGTAATCCAAATTGCACTTATTAATTACAATAAATATTTGTATGTCTTCTTTCTTTCATTTTCAGGACACCAAGTTCTTGGCTCCTTTACTCTTCAAAATTGAACCTGTAATCCAATTTGCAAGATACCTTATCAATCTTTTATGGAATTTAACCATATTTTAAAAAGACCTTTCCATAAAATTATCTCCTCAAGTGTCCCTGTTGTTGGGCTCTAAAGATGTCCTAAAAACAACCTTAGTTAACATTAATTTATTAACCCGAGGATTCGTCATTTATTTCAAGAATATCAGCAAAGTCTATGCAGATAAATCAAATATGAGTTTATTAATAATCAAGTTCCTCACATATTCCTTAAAATTTTGAAGCTAAGATCTATGACAGAATTGAAATCTGATCTATAATGTGTTGTGAATTAAAGGCATTAATTGAATTGTTGAATTGACCTAATTAAGAAACAATAATTGAATCTATGAAAAGCTCGATAAATTGATCTATTGATAATTATTTAACCTACTGGAAAGGAATAGAAAATTACTGTATCCGTGAAAAGGAACAACAATTGTAATCTAATCGGAAAGAACAACAAATATAATCGAAGCGAAAGGTACAACAAATGCCAATTTAAGCGAAATGAACAACAAGTTCTAATTTAAGTGAAAGGAACATCGCGTATGAAAATGAGAGGAACTGTCAAGCAGTAAACTATAGCAGTGGAAACTGTAACAACAATCGATAACATTCAAATGAAACACCTATATTTTGTAAGAAAACATCATAAAATCATTAACACACTCATGCATTTATCTTAACTATTGCAAAAGAGATTTAAATCACAGAACGAAAATCAAAATGATACAATTACATATTGAGATAGTAACTCCTTTAAACTAGGTCCTTGGTCCTCAGAAGAACTGCTACTAGAAACTCAGTATGCAAGAATGGTGAAAACGCCAAAAACTTCTATTAATTCCATAGCTGGTACAAAATTTACAAAAGACTACTTGCGAAGAACAATTCTGAGTTTTGAATGTTTTGATATGATTCCTCGATGTCTTCCTCTTATTCATTACCCTCTATATATTACAATGATATGGGTAAATTAAGCTATCCTAAGGATTGAGAGATCCTCAGGATCGCTTTTACTATTTATAAAGTTTACAAAATAGGGAATCAATCTTCCTCCAACTGCTTTGCGCCTCATGTCTTCAACCTTCAACAATTTTCGTGTCTTCAAAATCTCCTTAACTATATTGGGTTTGATAATATTTATCCATTCCTGTGCTAAAATCAAACAATTCCAACCGAATATTAGAATTTATCTAACATTACTCAATAATATTTCTAGAAGACATTTTAATCATTTTCTATCCTAATTATTCCTAATTAACAGAAAATTCAATCAAGATTACATCACAAATAATGGGAATAAGGAGGATATTTGTACCTTTTTCTCAACTCAACATACCCCCCAGCTTACCTTCTTGCATGTCCTCATGCAAGCTGAGATCTTACATGTAAAGCAGTGATGCTATAAGGAGGAAAGGTTGGTTCACCAGGTTCCCTGAACCCATTCTTGAGTTTGAGCTCTCCAAAAGCAGCTTCTTCCCTCTTACTATTAATTTGATAATCTCTTTGGTAACCCTTTGGAGGAAACCAAATAATAGGGGGATTATATCTGCACCCAATCCAGGCAGGTCCTTCATTCTGGATCATTTTGGTGTACCTTTCCACTCCAAAGGTAGCTGTAAAATATTTTTTGAAACCAAAGTGTTCCCTATTCTTGACTTAATTTGGGGATGCATCCCATATTAACTTGAAAGCAACAAGAGCTTCTTCTTTAAGTTCCCTAAAATATTCTATGCCTGAACGTGCAACCTGTCGATGGATAGGGGCTAAAGAGTATACAACCCCTTCTCTCTTCATGAATGTTCTGTGTTGCATGATGACTGGGAAGGATTTTGGAGGTTCCCCTCTGATCCATAGATCTAGCCCAGTCTCCCTCTTCATGAAGGTTTTGTGTGCTTTAGCCCACCTAATTTGGTTTTTGGTAAAGGACATGAATGCTTGAAAATGTATGTCCCCAATGAAAGGACCAGATTTCTCTTTCCTGTTATCTTCCAAGATGAAGTTATGGAGTTATAGCTAACACATAAAGTATTTCACTTTCTCTTCCTTCTCTCTAAAACATGAAACAAACTCAGAGACAGTGGTGAATTTAATTGGTTTACCTGCTCTAATATATTTCACCCTCAACAACAAATAACGCTCTAATAAAAACAAGGTATAATTAGTAGAAGGAGCCCTGCAATATATTGCATCAGTGTATACATCACAAATTTCTTTGATTTGCTCCAAATCCTTATCTAATTGTTTTTTTACCTTCTTCACCTTCCCTTGGGCTCTGGTGAGCTCAACAAATGTTTTTTTTTCTATTGTTGAAATGGTCTTAAGTTGTTTAACAACTTTTTGATGTTTTGCCATAGTGACCATCTCACTTTTGCACTGTGTTAAGGTATGTTGGGTTTGCACCAACTCTATTTCCAATCTATAAATGATGACACTCTATTCAGGGGACTGAAATGATTCCTCGGTCTAACAATTTATTTCTTATATTGATGGGACATCTGTCTAGGTTTCTACATCAGTGGTCTCCAAAGGATCAAGAAAATTTGTGGGAATCACTTGCTCAGGTTGAGCGGCTGCTCCTTCTGGAATTTCTGGTTGAGATTTCATTTCATGTGCTTCCAAAGGAATCCCTTCTTCATTTTGAACAACTTCTTCCTCTGTTGTTGCAATCTCAGTATGAGGTTCCATATCTGTTGTACCTTCAGGGACATACAACTATGTTTGTGTTCCTACATAACTTGTATGGAATATCCTCCTAGGAAGTGGGTTCCTTCCCTGTGTTCTAGGCCTTTTGGTCTTCTTTCTTTCATAGGCCTTGTCATCTTGTTCCAATTGTTTTCTTAATTCTTTAATAATTTATTTAAGTCTGCCAACTTTCTTCTTTAATACTTTAATCTTTTTAACCCTTCTTTTCAACAACTTGTTTTCCTGTTTTAATTTTCTGATTCTGCTATGGCCTTTGCCTATCATTTTCTGTTTGTGTGAAATGTCAGGGTTTTCTTCACCTTGATCAGTCAATAATTGTTCCTTTGTTTCTTCTATGTGCTCTTCCTACACTACAGGGTTATCTACCTCAATGTGAGGTTCTTCCTTTGTTGTATATTCTGGGAATGACATCTCTATGTCAGGGAGGCCCACAACAGGGTTTGAAGAAGAAGCTGGTGCTTGGTGTTCTTCGGACCTATTTATGTCTTTGTCAATTGATGTCCCTAAATACCATAGAACCTGAGCCATTTCTACCTCGTAACTTTTTAAAAATTGTTCTGTGAGGTGTTCTAGTGATGGTTGGGTATTTTATTGAGTGCTTTCTTGTGGGGTTTGTTCTGTCTGTCTAATTTCCTGAATGTTTTCCTGTGAGGACTGCTCTGTCTGTATCATTTCCTGGGTTTCTCCAGGCTGTGTTATCCTTTTTCTTCTTCTTTTCTTCTCAGTGGGGGATTTAGGGAAAATAATTGTACTTTTTCTCTTTTTCTTTGATGCCTATGCCTGTGAGGTTTGAGTCTCTGCCAATTGGACAGGGTCTACCTCAATTTTAGGTTGAGGAAATGGAACTTTCATTTGAGCGGTAGCTTCCCCTTCCCGTGCTACTTCAATTCCCTGTGGTGGGTTTTCATGATGCAATTCAGGTTGTTCCAGTTGTAGAGGCCTATTGGCATCGATTAGATCACCCCAGGTTATTTGAGTTTGGCTCGGGGCCTTATTTACTATCAGTTTTACTAATCCATGGCGGATAATGATAGTAACAGGATCTTTGGCCTTTTGTGTTCTTATATAAAACTCATGTAACATGGCATTTAGAAAAAATGGTAAATTGATTGCTAACCGTTGTTTGAGTGCTGCTAACAATTTGATGTGGCGCGGTCAGATCACATTGTACCTTCCATTGCAAGTGATATACCTTTGTATTACACCTGCTAGTTCTTTCCATGGCTCATTGAGAGCGTTAGGGTTACATCCCTTTCCCTTTTTATCAAGTTCCTCTCCAGGATCTACGAAATATTCTATAGCTTATTTGAGTGTTGTATATCTTCCAGTCCATTGTATGCATGTGTTAGGGAGGCCTGTAACCTCTGATACGATTTCCTCAGTGACTAGAATTCATATATCTCGAACCATGGAGACTCCTCCCTGCAAGTTCTGGAATAATTCGAGTGTGATGTTTGTGTCATATCCTTGCAACCAGTTGAATTAATTCATCCACCCTAACCGGTGTAAGATTTCTCTTGCTTTCTAAGTTATCTATAGTAATGTTTGCTCCTGACGCACACTTCGGCCACCCATATTTTCTGTGAGCAGGTGAGGATGACTATCATTCCTTTCTGCAGCTTAATTCAACCAGATTTTGAAACAATAAAAATAGAAAATATAGAAAGACACTGTGTATATAAAAAATGTGATTTTTTCCTCATTTACTGCACTCATTGTAATCTATCAATAAATGTGTCGAGTATCTGCCACCCCATAAATGGAAAGGTCGACCTCGACCGTCAAAAGTACGAGTGTAATAATGGAAGATAGTTCTGGTGCGGTGTGATTACTATGTCGTCGTCGTCGTTGGAAAGACAATCATTAATAATTTTTCAAAAATCACTTTAGTAATAATTATGAACAATCATCATTTTGTGTGGGAACATACTTATGTCAAAAACCGTTTGGGAAAAAGATTCTGAATAAATTTAAATTTGTTCACATGTTTTAGAAATATTCCACATATCATAATGTTGTTACTTTCCCTTGTTTGTTGGATATATCCGGAATGATAGCCTCATTGTTTATAAAAGGAGATCTAAGAACACATAAAAACTTGGCGTGTTTAAGGTAAACTTTGATACCACAGGAAAAGCCACTGCTGCCAGCAGGCATCCGTATCCTCGACAGGGTTTCCTTTTAACTCGTAGATGAGACTATACCCTTAATAAATAGTTTGAATTGTCTTTTCCCAAGAACACCATTATCCTGGTTTGGTAGCCAGATGATGATAATGCCACTCACTAGATCATAACCTAAGTGAACAATTCGGCTCGTGATAAGACCTCTTGTCCTTTGACAGAAAAATGCCAAAGGCCATTGCCCTGGTGTGGTATCCATAGTGGGAATGTCACTTATGTTATTATCTGATGATCATGGTAGGTTGGCTCATGATGAGACCCCCTATCCTTTGTGGGAGAAGTTTATTACTTTATTGAAAAATTATTTTTTGGGGGGGCTCTATCAAGGGAGGCTCATCTACTCCTTAAGAGTAAGGGATGGCGTAAGAAGTCTAAGAATGCCAAGTAAGAATGCATTTGATATTCCTTATTATGGTATGAAATCAATTATCATTCAAGTATATGTATATATATAGGGGAAAGAAACGAATTATGGTGGTTAATGAATTGTGAACAAAATTTAAGATAATTCGGAAAAATTAATCCAAAAATAGTTTGCTAAGGTATGTTAAATGATCCACACAAAAGGATAAATCAGACCTAGTGCTGATGAAAATGTATTAGTGAAGGTCATACCCAAAAGAGTGATTGGCATAATAATGGCATGCTTTGTTCACAAAGAATCGTGACTTTTGAGAAAAAGTAACAACAATAAGAAAAAAATGTAGAAGGAACATCATGCACTATAAAGGGAGCAACAGTTTAACAGAAGGAATGAAAATCGTTACTTTCAAATAAACAGAAATTGTACGCAAAGGGAACAACAATCGCATAAAGGGAACGAAAGTTGTTTCGTTCAAATGAATGGAAACTACGCACAAAGGTAACACCAATCGCACAAAGGGAATGACAGTTGTTCCATTTTAACTGAACGACAACAAAAATTTTAACCATCTAATTAAGTGATTGTAAACCTCCAGAAGACATTTTTGTTTTAGTGAATCTAGGATTGATTAGTCATCAACTAAATTCATTCAATATTTATGGGTAGGTTTATTCAATAATCAAAGTACTGGATGGTTTGTTAGCGTCGGTCTTTTATTACAATTGCCTGATTTTTGTTGTGGAACATGATATATTCATATTTTGTGAAAACAGGGTTTATATTTGATGATTTTTACAAAGTGAGATAGGGGTAAGGAACATAAAAGAGTGCTAATTATATTCATTACAGTCATCTTTTCTAGTTCTTATTTTCTCAAGTGACTTTCCTTAAAAAGTAAAAAGTAAAAACTCAATCAAATATGTAAAGAAAGTTATATACAATATATACAATGCTGATAAAAATCATCATTTATGAAGTTGAAGCTGTTGGGTTACCTTCCCAGCCAACTAAAATCTGATTGGTAGGATCCTTACTTACTTCTTGACAAAAATATTATTTTGAAAGCGGTTGATGGTAGAGTAGTAACTGATGTCCATTTACCAGAAAAGGAGAACCAGATCCGTCGATGGTGATTAAGGTGACGGTGCCATTATTCTATGGTCCGAGCCACCTTGTTTGTAATTTTCCAGGAAAATCCTGAAATCTGGAATCATAGAGAAGCGCCCAATCGCCTTTCTATAGGGATTTATTATTGATATGTTTATCGTGCCAGCTAGCTCTCTGTTGTTGAATAATGGTTATGTGTTGCAGGGTGGATAAGTGTGCTTCGTCTAACTCATTGAGCCGCTGCAGGTGTTGTTTATGTGCCTCTGTAAGATCCAATCCAATTTCTTGGGCCATCCTTAGGGTCTTTATCTCAAACTCAATCGGGAAGATAGGTTCTTTTCCATAGACTAAATGATAAGGAGAATAGCCAGTGGTGTTATGCCACGTTGTACAATAAGACCACAAGGCATTTGGAAGCTCGGTTGCCCAATTCTGAAGGTTTGTTGAGACTATTTTTGTCAAAATTTCCTCCAATACTTTATTGGTACTTTCTACTTGCTCGTTTCCTATAGGTGGTATGGGAAAGTAACTCTGTGTTTAATATGGTAATTGTTCAGGGTGGTCGTGATTCTATGGGCTGTAAATTGTGACCCTCCATCAGTGATTACTTCCCTGGGTAATCCATAGCATACAAATAATTTAAAAAGAAACTTAATGACTTCTTCCTCTATTGCGTTTGATAAGGCTTCTGCCTCTACCCATTTGGTCATGTAGTCTGTTGCGACTAGTATATAGGCCTTCTGGTTTGATTTTGGATTGAAGGGGCCAACAAAATCCAATTCCCATCTTTCAAAGGGTTCTGCGACTATTTGTGCTTGTAGTGGCATTTCATCATCTTGTCCAGGTCGGCCCATTCTTTGACAACTATCACAAGCCTAGACATATTTCTTTGCATCCTTAAATATTGAGGACCAATAGTAGCCCATATGTAATATCTTATGCCCAGTTTTGCATTCTACAAAATGTCTACCATAGGGATCATCATGACCTGCCTTTAGAATATCATAAATTTCATCCTCCCTCACACATCTTTGGATCTAGAGGTCAACCCCCGTGTGGAATAAATATCCAGTAATCCAAGCGAATCGTGCACCGCATTGAACGATCAAAATCCTTTCTCTAGTTGATAGGTGTGCTGGTATTTTCCCAACTGCCAAATTATTAGCCACATCAGCGTACCATGGCATTTTAATAGTGACTACAAACAGGTGCTCGCCTTTAAACTGATCGTCAATTGTCAAAGAATCGTCTATTTTGGGCACGCGAGACAAGAAATCTGCAACAAGATTCTCTCTTCCAGGTCGATCCTTAATGGGGATGTCGAATTCTTGCAATAGTAATAACCACCAAGTGAACCATCCATTAGTGATAGGTTTGTTGGCTAAATATTTAATAGCAGAATCATCAGTATACAGAATAACGGGATAGCCTATTATATAATGACGAAATTTATTAATAACATGTATAATGACTAAAAATTATTTTTCTGTTACTGTATAATGTAATTCAGCGAGAGTAAGATTTTTGATAATAAAATAAATAGCATAAGGTTTACTGTCTTCTTCCTGTCCAAGAACAACGCCAATGGAAATATTTGATGCATCTATAGAGATGTGGAATAGTATTTTCCATTTTGGTCCTCTCAGCACTGGTGCTATTGAAATCATCTTTTTAAGTCCTGTGAATGCCACATTACACTTATCAGACCACTGAAATTCCGCATTACCAGTTAAAGCATTTAAAGGTGCAACAGTTCTTGCAAAATTTTCCATGAATCTGCGATAGTATCTTGAAGTGCCAAGGAAACTACGTACCTCAGTTTGTGTACGTGGTGTAGGCAGATTAAGGATTACCTCTATTTTTGTTGGTTCTACCCTGATTCCATATGTAGAAATATAATGCCCTATTACCACACCTTCAGTCATCATCATATGACATTTTTCATGACTCAAACATAACCTAGTAGCAATGCATCATTCCAGTACCTTTTCCATATTTCTTAGAGCTTGGTCAAAGTCATCGCCATAAGGGGTGAAATCGTCCATGTAAACTTCAATCCCTTCATTAATCAGATCAGAAAATATGATCAGAATGGCCCTCTGGAATGTGGCTGGAGAATTACATAACCCAAAGGGAAATACTCTGTATGCAAAGGTACCTCAAGGACATGTGAATGTAGTTTTATATTGATCTTCTGGGGCAATCTGGATCTGATTATAACCACTAAAACCATCCAGGAAGGAGAAACAATTATTCCCTGCTAAAGTATCAAGGACTTGATCGATAAAAGGTAGGGGGAAGTGGTCCTTTTGGGTATCTTTGTTGAGTTCTCTGTAGTCTACACATATTCTCCATTTCCCATTCTTCTTGGGAACGATCACTAGTGGGGAAACCCATCGACTGTCTGAAATAGGATATATAAAATCTACATCTAACAGTTTCTGTAATTCTTCTTTAACAATGTCCCTGAGGTGAGGATTCAATCTTCTTTGGGGTTGTCGGATGGGTCAGGCATATTTCTCAATATAAATAAGATGTGTGTAGAGTTGTGGATCAATGCCCTTCATGATAGGATACTCCCAAGCAAAAGACTATTGATATTTAGAAAGGATATGAATCAATTTATGTTGTTGTTGCTCATTTAAGTTAGTATTAATATTCAAAAACCTCCCTGGTGCAATCTCAACTGACTTCCTATTATGGACAATGGTAGTGGCGATCTGTTGTTTCATCAATTCTTCCAGCGGATCTCCCTATGCTTCATTTTCTAACACAACTTTTAGCATTTTGCATGTTGGGTTACTTACAATGGTTGGGATATTAATGAAGTTGTTGATCACATCATCTTCTAGTTGGTTCTTGAGTCTGAGAGATTCTTCTAGTGTGAGAGGGGGTCGTAGATATTTTTCTAGATATCTAGGTGGTGGAAATTGTTGATGTATAATGGACGAGCTTGGTTTAGCTGGAGGATACAGGATGAGATTCTTTGTGGCACCTCCTCGAGCAATTGTCATGTTTCTTGTGTGACATCCTATGTATGCATATGTTGTTTCAAGCGATGGTCTCCCCAGTATTAATGGATGTCCATCGAGTCCACTTCTTGGGTTGATAATGAGGAAATCAGCTGGATATTCCGAAGAGTCGACTAAAATTGCTATATCCTATAATGTACCAACTAGTTTGACCACTGATCGATCAGCCAATTGTAACATAATTGGGGTAGGTTCAAAGGAATTGAAACCCAGGGTATTGCAAGTCTCGATGGTTAAGATATTAATGGATGCCCCCAAATCCACTAGTGTATTTGGAAAAGAACAACCCTCTATTTGAACTATTACTATGGGATTCCCTGGGTCTGCATATTTGACCGGTTCCTATCTTCCTAGAATGATATTAGACAAGGCACCTACCACGTGAAAAATTGATGATGAATTTTTAACTTTTCTGATAGGTTTCTTCCCACATAATTCATTAATTGTCTTTGCATAAGTTGGGATGTCTTGCAGAGCCTGCAAGAGTGGGATCTTCACATATAGATTCCTTAGTTCCCCTACGATGTCAAAGTTAGGATACACATCTGGTTTTTCTATCATCAGTGTTTCAGGGAATGAGGGAGGAGGAGTTACATCCTCATCGGGATTCTTTTTCTCGACTGTGTTTCCTCCCTTCTATGTTTCTTCCGTTATGACCACAGTCGAGGGTTTTATTGTTGGTTGTACATTGTTTTCATTCTCCTACTCTTGGTGAGTGTTACTTTCTTCAGTAGAAATTATATTCCCTGACCTCAGCTGGAGTTCATTGCACCCTACAAAGTTGATTTCCCGATCCAAATTCTCAATAATCTGCACAATTTGGGCTGGTCTATTATTAGGATTTGGATGGGGTTGAGTTGGTAATTGAGGGCGCAAATGCGGTTGAGGATTCTAGGGTAGTTACAGTGGATCTTGAAAAGTGGATTGAGTTTTATGGGTCATCCCCATGGGTCGATTGGTAATTCCCATGGGGCGCTGCCAATTTGGGTTCCAATTGGGGTTTTGGGAAGCCTTGTTGGACCACTGTGAAGGATAGGGGTTATTACTTGGATTTTTCCAGGATGGGGTGAGGTATTGTGAGTTTGGCCAGGTTGGGTTTGTGGCATATTGATTTGGCCAGCTGGGATTTGTAGCAGATTGGTTTGGCCAGGGTGCATTAGGATATTGTCGGGACTGCCAGGTGGGGTTAGAAAATGGCTAGCCCTACCATGTGTTTCCATAATTTTGTTGTTGATTATACTGTCCAGAAAAGAAAGAAGAGGGATCTTGTTGTGTACCTAGGGGACGGGCCTGCCATTGGCGACGCTGAGCCATCATGTATAATGGTTTTGTTTCCTATTTTGCTTCTCTAATGACAACATTTAGTCCTAGGAGTGATGGGCATTTCTTCGTTGCATGATCTTTGGCACAAATGGCGCAGACCCGAACCACATCCAAAGGGAATTCTCTGGGACCATGTTTCTTTCTGCATCGATGGAAAAATATGGCCAAGGTCTATCCAATTGTGTAGTCAGAGTGCTTAGAATGTCAGTTTTGAAATTCTCTAATAGATTACCAACTTCAGATCGGGTGACACCCCCGCTAGAAATGTTTTTATTTCTAGTGAGGGGAGTCTGCATCCCTGATCTGTTTTGTGTAATCCCATGCAAGCACCTGATGCACAATTGGACAATGTTATCATAAGTTTCTTGATAAATATCACCTTTCCCCATTTAATTCAATGTTTCTACCCATTCATCCTTTATTCCTTTTATCAAAGTGGCTTTAAGTATCTCTCCTGGTAATGTGCCATAAGGAGATCTTTACAAATTGTATTGAAACCTTTCAACATATTCTTCTAATGTCTCATTTTCCTTTGCAGTCATTTGAAAATTTTCATCTTTTATATCTCTGGTTATACAATAATCTTGATATTTCATTAAGAAGGCTTGTTTCATTTCATCCCATGAGTTTATAGTTCCCCCTCCTAATCCCATAAACCAACGTAAAGTTTCTCCTTTCAAGGTAGAAGGGAACAACTTCAGTTTATGGGGTTTAGAGGTGTAGTCATATCCTCTACACAAGACATCAAATTCAAATAGGAATGCATCAAGGTCATATGAAATTAATCCATGAAAGGTTGGAATATTTTTTAATGGGATTGCTTTCATGGGGGCATTGGAAACTGGATCGACTATTGGATATTCCAAAGTGGAAATATGGGCTCATGGTTGATTTGGTTGCGCCATTTGGTTGAAAATATGCCAATAATATTTGAGAATTTCTTGGCCTGGGTGTTCTATTTTGGGTGATTGATTACTTGATCTCCTAGGGGATTTAATCGCACTACCTCTATATGGGATTTCAGGTATACCTTCTCCTATTACAGGAGATCCAGGATCAGGTGGTGGTGATGGGTTTTCCTTAACAACCTTGTTGGTTTCCCCTTCTCCTTCTTCCAGATTACAAGAATTTCCCTCGTCTAAAGGGTTGAGAGGTGGAAGATCTGTATTCTGAAAACTTTGTTCAGTCCCTTTAGTTCTGCTATGAATCTTAGCATAGGTTGCAGTTGGTGAATTTGTTTCCTGAGGGATTCAGGTAGAACTTTTCCTGGGTCCAACCGAAGCTTGAGATTCAGCTTTTCGAATGATATCGTTTATGAAAGTGCTTCTTCCAGAGAGCACCGGGCCCTAGGATTTTGTAGTTTTTGGTGGGGGTTTTGGTTTCTCACGTTCTTTCTTCTTAGTCATACACACTTCACACAAAATTCTAAGCACCTAATTGACCTCTATACATCAGCTGGAGGTAGGAGTTGGCACAAGCGTTTTACTTGTTGCCTGCATAAGTTCTTACCTTCCATCTTCAATACCTCATCCTCCAAAGACACAACCTATGCTATCTTTGACATTCTCCCGGGAAACGACGCCAAGATATTGGGCTCTAAAGATGTCCTAAAAACAACCTTAGTTAACATTAATTTATCAACCCGAGGATTCATCATTTATTTCAAGAATATCAACAAAGTCTATGCAGATAGTTCTAGAGGCTAAAATCGTGTATTTAAAGAAAATCTGAGTTTATCAACAATCAAGTTCCTCACATATTCCTTAAAACTTTGAAGCTAAGATCTATGAAAGAATTGAAATCTGATCTATAATGTGTTGTGAATTAAAGGCATTAATTGAATTGTTGAATTGACCTAATTAAGCAACAGTAATTGAATCTATGAAAAGTTGGATAAACTGAACTATTGATAATTATTTAACCTGCTAGAAAGAAATAGGGAATTATTGTATATGTGAAAAGGAACAACAATTGTAATCTAATCGGAAATAACAACAAATATAATCGAAGCGAAAGGTATAGAAAATGTTATTTTAAACGAAAGGAACAACAAATGCTAATTTAAGTGAAAGGAACAACGCATATGAAAATGAGAGGAACTGTCAAGCAGTAAACTACAACAGTGGAAACTGGAACAACAATCGATAACATTCAAATGAAACACCTATCTTCTATAAGCAAACAACATAAAATCATTAACACACTCATGCATTTATCTTAATTGTTACAAAAGATATTTAAATCATAGAACGGAAATCAAACTGATACAATTATAGATTGAGACAATAACTCCTTTAGATTGGGCCCTTGGTCCTCAGAAGAACTTCTACTAGAAACTCAGTATGCAAGAATGGTGAAAACGCCAAAAAAAATTTATTGATTCCATAACTGGTACAACATTTACAAAAGACTTCTTGCGCAGAACAATTTCGAGTTTTGAATGTTTTGATATGATTCTTCGATGTTTGTCTCTGATTCATTACCCTCTATATATTACAATGATATGGGTAAATTAAGCTATCCTGAGGATCTCTCGAGATCCTCAGGATCGCTTTTACTATTTATAATTTTTACAAAATAGGGAATCGATCTTCCTCCAATTGCTTTGCGCCTCATGTCTTCAACCTTCAATAGTCTTCGTGTCTTCAAAATCTCCTTAACTATCTTGGGTTTGATAATATTTATCCATTCCTGCGCTAAAACCAAACAATTCCAACCGAATATTAGAATTTATCTAACATTACTCAATAATATTTCTAGAAGACATTTTAATCATTTTCTATCCTAATTATTCCTAATTAACAGAAAAGACAATCAAGATTACATCACAAATAATGGGAATAAAAAGGATATTTGTACCTTTTTCTCAACTCAACATCTACTCATCAACAACATTACCTTGTTATTAAGAACTCAACCTTATTTTTGTTGTCATGTTGTTGCACCTCAAAATGGGCATCCTCACCACTGCATATGAACCATCATGAAGTATCTGCAACCTTCCTTGCTCATTATTGACATCTGCTAATATATATGCACCTCTATCATCCTAAAATCTTTTTAGAAAAGTAAAATTGCCTTGAAAAAATTCCACATTTGACAGTTGTAGTGTTCACTCAATCTTAGAGGCTCTATTCCAACAACTTTATGAAATAACTAAATGCTTCCTTGGAGAGATTAAACCTTCTATCATGTTCTCCTCTAAATTACCTTTCCAATGACTATACTCATGCCTCAATATGAGTTCTGAGATGAAATTTATGGCTATCTAAATTTACCATGTCTGCCCAATTTGTGCACTTTTCTCACTGGCACAATCAAACTCAAAGAACAACTTTTACCACTTGTATAAGAAAATCCAACAAGAACCAATATATATATTTTTACAAGGTGTAGATCATTCTTACAATTGTGAGTACTCAATAACTACCATATTAGTGATATGATTCTCTAGTCAATTTTTACATCAATATGGAATTGTCAACTTCATCATTTTTACTCTTTCTCCAGAAGTCTTGGATTTTTTATCCAAAATGGCTATCTCTCAAATGGAGAAAAAATGAAAAAACTTTAGTAAGACAAAGTTTCTTGGATTATTGAGGACATCAAATGTCAAATAGAATAATTTTTCTAGATTGGTGATCTTATGTCCCTTTTCCTCCACTGAAGATTCCAAAAATCACCAAAAAGTATCCTAGAATAGTGGAGTTTGGCACATTTATGCAAATTCTCCATTCCAAATTATTAGGATATTTAGACACTTCGGAATTAGTTAAGATCAAATTTGTCTACTCAGTATGTATTATTATGCATTTGTATTTATGTGATATGATGACCATGATATGTTTTAGACATAAAGTGATGTGATGGTTCATATTATCCTTGATACTAATGGCTATATTGATATGTGACTTAACACCATATTGTTCCATGATCTCTATTTAAAGAGAATGAAGGATCGTTTTCTAAATATTCATTTTTATAAAATGGTATGTATATTTTTTTTTTGCAATAATATATTGCCTCAAGTGGCCATGTTGGTTGGGTTATGGATTGTTTCCCTCTTCAAGAGTTTTAACCACATAAAATCACTAGTAAACTAATCTTTGATCTAGTTGTGTGAGAAGTTCCTTAAAGTGATTGTCCTATGTGGAAATACCATGTTTTTTTTAACACAAACCTTTTGGAAATTGGCCAAATTATCCACTGGGTTTCTTCATGTCTACTCATGTTCCCTACTGTCAGGATTTCATCAACAATAGGGCCTATGTTAGTGAGTACCACCATATTCATTAAAAACCACTAAATTCATTTTTCTAGAATTTTGGGGTAGAATCGGTGAATGATCCTCACTAGCACTTTATGGCCTTCATCACTACAGACCTACCCTTGACATTTCAACTAGTTTTGAGCCTTCCTACTCTTGTTATGGCCAAAATAAGATTTAATATTCTTGACATGGCACCCTTAGTAATGTGGCATGGCATGTGGCTTATGAAGTGTCACTAGTGTCCAATTTCCATCTTTTTATCTTGTCATGTCATTGCCCTGGCCTCCTAACCTACTTTGTCAAATATCCATGACCCCTTTTACTTTTACTTTTTTTTATTTTATTTTTATTTTCTTAAATTCACTAAAATTATTAATTAATTGTGGGCCACCTATACCCCACTATTATTTTTTTTCCACTTGGCATGTTCCTGATCGTGGAGGGAATAGGGAGTCCCTCTTTGTCTTTGCATCCTCCACCTGGTTCATTATGCTTGGTTGATCTGATGGGTAGGGGTCCCATCTCCAAAAAACAATTGTCGATGTACATGTTCTCCATGCTAAATATCAGATCAATTGTTGAGATCTATTATACAGGCACAACAGTCCACCAATTAAAATGGCCCTTTTCCTTTGTAACCACTTATCGCCAAGGGGACACGTGTCACCCTAATAGTGATTACGGGGTCTTTCTAACCTTTCGATAAATAGACTTGCATACCTCCATAAACCACCTTTGTTGACCTAGCCACCTTACCACCATAGACCCTGCCTTGTTGCTACCACCCACACAACCTAAATCCACCTTGACACCTCCATGTCACCCTTCCAGTCCACATCACCAATATGGGTCCACATCATATTTTTGACATTTTCTTTAAAAAATGAAGTGTGTGTGTGTGTGTGTGTGTTTTGGTAATTCATGGTCGTCATGAATTTTCTAGTATTGGCCTCTACAACTCATCCACTATCATTCATTCATCCTTCTACTGAATTTGACCCCATGGCCTCTCGATTTACAACCATTCACAAGTTTGTCCAATTTCATCATTTCCCCCCAAATTTGTTACGCATACCAATTTTTTTCTTAAACTTCATCCACATAACTTATGTGTCCACCAAATCCTCTATTAGCACATTACACATGCAATTTCAAATCCATGTAATAATCTATGTACCATACTTTATTGACATTTTTCAAATATATAACTGGAAATGATATTTTTACTAATTCTTCACATAGAACTGATAGAAATTGAAGGATTATTTTCAATTACATCCCCAAATTATATAAATCTACCGGTATTCCAATTGGGTAATTGGAGCTTCTGAATTTAGCATATTCAATCTTTACAGACTTATTCTCCAATGCCATTTTTTCAAATACATCGCACACAAACTACATTGTTCCCACTCTCTATTAAGATAATTTTTCAAATACTTTACAAACAACCTACAATTTCTTCCTATACATGTTCATTTATAACCCATACAACCCTAGTGTTGTAACCAATAGATTTAATACCACTTTATAGCATACCGAACCACCCCCGTAAATTGTTAAGGTAGTGAGGTACTCCAAAATTCCTCCCAGCCATATTAAACTTTATGCTCTAATACCACTTTAAAATTTACCCAACCATCTACTAGGGTAAAATCCACATCTTATAGCTCTGATACCATATTTCTTCATTTTCCTGCTACTGATGAATTTATACATGCAAGCTCATGCATACAAATATAAAAAACATTCAATTCAGAACATAAATCATGGTAATTTAAAATTTACATGAAATAATCATAAAACTTATCGTTTGGGAATAATTCACCAACTAGCTGTAAACAAAGAACATTCCACCCAACCATAGTCTCATTGTTGTTTGTCATATTTATGCAACAGGGTCACCCCAAAGCTAAGGCTACGAGTCCACAAGGATGAAACTGTTGGAATATTCACCAATACTGAGAGGTGGGGGTGAATCAATATTGATCACTTTTTACCATTTTTAACCTTAATTGCATCATGTAACCATTAACCATTAACAGTGTCATTCATCATCACAAAAAACCATACATAGAACATAATGATTTTTATGTGGAACCCCAAATGGGAGAAAACCATAGAAACATTTTATTATATCATGTTAAGATTACAATTATAAGAAGAACAAAATTCCAAGATTCTCCAACACCAACTGGAAGGAGGCACCAAACCCCTAGCTTTACAAGCTCCAACTGGAAGGAAGCACCCACTCCCTAAAACATGGGCACCAACCTGCTGAATGAAGACACCAATATTCTCAACTGAGCACCAAATCAATAATATATCACGAATCCAAGATCACCATACAAAAAGTACTTCTGACTTCACCTGCATGATTAATTCTGTAGGCAATCCTTCAAACTATAGAAAGCCTCATAACATCATTCCCACAATGTAATCATTGACAACAACATCCATTGATGATAACATCCATTCACGACAACGTCCACTAACATAAAAATCCACTCACAACAACATTAGGACAACATCACAACTTCATAGAAAAGTATACAACAACATCACAACCACACGACAACATTATAACAATGTAACAACTTCATATCAGAGAAAAAAACAACATCACAACCTCATGACAACATCACAACTTCATACCAGAGCATACGACAACATCACAAACTCATGGGAACATCACGACAACATCACAACTTCATAGAAAAGCATATGGCAGCATCACAACCTCATGACAACATCACAACTTCATAGCAGAGCATACAACAACATCACAACCTCACGACAACATCACAACTTCATAGCAGAGCATACGACAACATCACAACTTCATAGCATACCTTGAGAATAAGAAATATCCAAAGAAAGTACCTTAGATTTCTCTTGCACTCCAAAAAGACAACCCAACACCTTGAGCACACATCAGACTTTATCTCTTCATTGGTTGCACTAAAAATGCAAAATTTTATCTTGTATTTATAGTAATTCTGTCCCCAAAAATTAGTTGATTCGACCTCAATTTTATTTCTAAGTTGTCAGACAGAAAAAATCATATCTCCTCATTCCTAGGGAGTTAGAGGGACTTCCATATATCGTTGGAAAGGTAATGGAATAATATTTCCAACCATGTAACTTGAGCTCCCATTTGAGTTATGTATTTAGGTTAAAAATCCCCTCAAAGATAGGGTATCCAAATTGAACACAAATAATGCTTTCAACAATCTCCATCTTGCAATCTTTATCTTGAACATCTGTAGGCTTATTCACTTGACTTTGTTGAAATAATGTAACTGCAAAGTGTATTGTAATTATTATTGTTGCATTATTCATTAGATCAATCCCCTATTGCGGATTGATCATGTCAGCTATTGTAAAAGACCAAATCCGATTTTGCGGATTGGTCAAAACATAATTGTAATAGGCAGAATAAGAAGTCGGCCCCAGAATATATTAAAGGATCCCCAGAATATATTAAAGGTGGTTATAACCACCCAGATTGAGAAGTCAGACCTGCCAATGAAAATACACCTCCACACATGCCAGATTTGTATAAATAAGGAGGCTAGTGCCTCACATAGACACATACTCACTTGTTCATTTGAGGAGAAAGTTTCAGAGCTGCAATTGGAGAAGAGAGAGAGAGATAGAGGCGCATTCTTGGGAGAGGACTTTTTGTATTTGAGTTATCTCTCAACATTGTATTGGCTATCTATAATAAGGAAGTTTTGTTGGGTTTTCTCCCCCATGAGGGTTTCCCAGGATAAATGATGTGTCTCTTTTGATTGTGTATTTCTCAGTGATCCTATTGTATGCTATTGTTATCTAGTGAAATGCAAAGAACTATGATAATAGCTTAAACCTTAACATGGTTTCAGAGCTAAGATGAAGAGAGAATCTTTCACAATAGAAAGTGAAAAACATCACTGTTGTCGTACATGCAAATTAGGGCTTTTTGTTGATGAAGTATTTCAGCCCCAAAACCATCTATAAAAGTGTGTCCTTCCTCAAGGATCACTTTGGCATCATTAGCGCAAATTTTCAGTGGCTAGATCTCCTGGAAAGTGAAACCCTTGTTTCACAAAGTACCAGAAGTACTAGAAAACCAGAGTACCAGAAAACCAAAGTACCAGAAGTACCAGAAGTACCAGAGTACCAGAGGTACCAGAAAACCAGAAGCACCAGTCCAGAAATCTGTTGATCAAGTTTGAAGGGATAAAAGTTGGATCTTTAGAAATCTGACTGCACCAGCTTACTCACCTCAGCTCAATGCATCTATCCCTTGGATCAAAATTTCAAAATTTGAAGTTTGAAAAATTAGGGTTTCCTCATAAAACCCTAAGTTGCAGTTGCAGTCTCAGAACCAGTTGCAGTATCAATTGCAGTTGCAGTATCAGTTGCAGTGGAATTCGTAGTACTAGTTGCAGTCACCCTTGAAGTACCTAAGAGTTGGTGATCATTACCGTTGCTACCATATGGTCCATCTACCTGCAAGTGTCATTAGAGGTATGTACTCACAAATGTTTAAACGGTTAAGCTTTAAAGGGTATTTGCAGGAGAAGGGATCTCTTTCCATAGATCCAAAAGGATCTCAAGATTCAACACATTCATAGGAATAATGCAACCCAAGTGTGATTATTCTGATATGCATCTATTTGTTATGACATTATTTTGATCAATGTTGCATGTTGTAGCTATGACCATCATTCTAACCTTTGATCAAAATTTGAGTCAAGGTATTAGATGAATTAAAAGTTGAGATCATAGAGTTTATCCTCTAACCCAACCTTCTGTTAAGATAGCATATTGTCTTAGTATAGAAAACAAGTTGAAGAAATCACTCGTCGTGATCAGAATCTGGACCAGGGGAAAATTTTAGCCCCAAAAAAAAGTGTTCAGAATCACTTCAAAACAGACGGGTGCGTAGGACTCGTCGTCACAAAACCAATGCACTTTGAACGAAGTCAAATGGACATCGGATGAGTGAGATGTCGTGTTCTTTTCGATTTTCCAAATAGGCAAAATATTTGTTGATTGTACAGTCCGTATAGTCCGTACGGCTGACGTGGTAGGGCCATACCTCACACGTGGCAAGATGATGTGGCAGGAGCTAAGTTTGTAGTCGGTTGACAGGACATGTGGGTGAATCATTTTGAGACACGTGGCCTTTTATTAGAAAATGGGGTGGTGCCACATGGCCCAGGCATGGGCTGCCACGTGGCACCGTGTTGTGGTTTGGTGTTTAAAATTTTATGGAGTCCGTGGGGATCAAACCCCGAACCTCACCCCAAGGTGGAGAGCCTTCACAAAGTATGGGCTACCACTAGCCCATGCATTGTTTCTTAATAGCTATGTGTTTGAATTTATATTTAAATTTCAATTTGTTATGATTTGGCACGGGGTCCGGGCTGGGGCTTAGCCCCAACCCCCGTTCACATGCGCATACCCATACGACCTACCCCAACAGAGTCTATGCATGGGGTTTTTCAAATGGTTACCTCTCCACGTGCTTTACACTTGTCAACACGGGAACCTCGACCAAGTTTGGAACTCATTGGAGCTTGACACTTGTCGAGTCCAAATTCAACCTTGAAACGATGCCTTTTTTTAGCGCTGGGACGCGGCCATATGGTCTCCCATGCGCCCAACACCTCCGCGATTTGGGGGCTTAGTTTGCTAATGGTGTGAACAAATTTCATGTTTTGCGAGCATGCACGTGTGTGCTGGGTTTAGGCACGGGAAACGCCCAGAAGCAAGGTTACTCACACAGGAGGTGTGAATTGGCGAACCAGAGACAACACACTTGAAGGAGGAAAATGGCAGGAGGCCTATCTTCTTGATTTTTTGGCCAAATGAGGTGCCAAAAAATCCCAGCTAGGGGTTTTTGGATGTTCTGAATCCATTGGCATAGTTTTCAAAGGCATTTGGAGACTTATATTGTAGGTTTTACACCATTGAAGTTTCAGGGAGCTTAGGGCCACCATTGATGGAGGTCATGCTTAGATGAGCCCAAGTTTGTTTTATGTGACTGAATAGTCATTTTTGACTAATTTTTATGTGAACACATTGGGACAAGTTTTAGGGGCATTTGAGGACTTTTATAGGTGTTTTTTCCACAAGGAAGCTTAGGGAAGCTCAAGGCCACCAATAGAAGAGGTCATGCTCAAATGAGCCATGGTTCGTTTTCAGAGATCTAATAGTCATTTTTGGGGGTTTTATGTATTCTGAACCCAATGGTATAGTCAGTAAATCCATTGGAGTTGAGCAACAGCTTGTAAAAGAATATTTAACAAACTAATCCCAGAGATCCTAGTCCATTGATGGAGGCTCAAGGAGATGTAGCCTAGTTGGGGGTGAACTCCTTTATCATCTTGTTTATGTTGTGAGTGTTTGTTGGTTATTACCTGCTGCAACTTATATTTTCTGTTGTATTTATTTAAACAACATTTAACCTTTTAAAGAACCTCACACATAAACACATAAGAAAATCCTTGACTTGACACATAATTTCTCTCGCACAACTAAGACATTGAGCAAGGTCCTGAAGTTTATTTTAATGGAGTAGAGGGTGCTTGCATAGAAAAACAATTCAACCCCCTATTTTCAGATCAGGTGGTATCCGAGCATAGTTTTGCTCATGTGATTACCATTGATAGCTAGAGATTTAGTTGTTGGTATTATTGTGCAAGTTTTGTGTTGAAGTTTGATATCTTGCAAAGATTGAGGGAGCTTCAAATAGTAAGAGTTATCATACATATTCATGAGCCAAGTTCTTTGACAAAGATATGTTGGAGGATCTTCTAACCATGAGAGATGTGGTGCAAGAGATGTGGGAAGATAGAAAAGAGAGCATTGTCCTTCAAGAGTAGTTGATGGCCATGAAGGAGGAGATGCACCATCTTATTGAAAAGTTGCATGAGATGGAGACTCAAATCCATGAGGCAAAGGAAACCCTTACCAAGTACATGCATGAACATGAGGTATGTAATGTTGGTTTTTTTTCAAATTCCTCTCAAGATGAATTCTTTGGTGTTTTTGAAAATCACACTAGAGGAATAGGGTCCAAGTTATTGTTAAAAATGGGCTATGAAGGTAGAGGGTTAGGAAAGCATGCACAAGGTATTTTTGATCCTATTGTTGTTGAAGAGATTCCCAAGTATAGCGGTCTTGGATATGAACAAAAAGATGGAGCATATTCCAAAGTTGAGGAGACAAGGGAAACAGTTCCAAGAACAACTTTTGTTGCAAGTTCAATCTCTCAAGAATGCAAAGTGTGTGTTCAAGATGAATGCACATGTGAGAAACAAGAGAGTTGTGACAGCCACGAGGACAAGAACATTTTTGTTGGTCTTCAAAAGAGAGCTAGTAACTCTTCAAATTCACCTCCTCAAGAAGGCAATAAAGTTGAATGTTCAAGGTATATTTCTGCCTATAATTCAGTTCCTTTTGATTATGTAAAGCATGGTAAATTTGCATGTAAAAATGGAAGAAAAATTCCATGTACATATTGTGGTTTAGATAACCATCATGTTTCAAGATATTGGAAAAGATTGACCACATTCAGGAAACTTTCCAAGTAAAGGCAACTTGAAAAGAAGATGCAAAAGATTTGCACTCACTACCAGAAGAGAGGTCATCTCATTGACCAATGTTAGACATTGCATCCAACCACTCATCCACAGCATGAGAAGCAGATGGATAAAAAGACTAGCAAGAATGGAAGAGGAGATTCCATCATCAATGTGAGTCAAGATGATTCACAAGAAGAGGATTTTCAGCAAAAAAATTCACCATTGAATTCGCTTGGTAAGAAATGGTTAGATTTCTTGAGCAAGTAAGGCTTGAATTTCTTTGTTTGTAGATGCACTTTTCAGCCTTATGTATGCATTTCTGTTGAAAGTATGACAAGTTGAAGCAGATTATCACAACTTGTATGATGAAACTTTGCATGTGAATGCGATTCTTTTGAAGGCATTATTGTTGTTGCACAACTTCGCCAGGAGCATGTAAAAGTTGGGTATGATACTCACGTGTTGCAACCATGTAGCTTTTTCATTTTCAGTGCTTGTACCCACATGTTTTGGGGATTATGTACTTATGTTTGTACTTGAAGGAGAGTTGAAGAGTTGTGCACATGCATGTGATTTTGTGTGTGTAAACAATGAACTTGATGATAGTTTCATTATGAGTGACTCATGAATGTAACATGGTTGTGTATCATGAATGTCGACTTTTGGGAATGTCGACATGTTTCAAATGAGTCTCGACTTGTATCGATGTTTTCTTGATGACTATGTTGTGTCAATCATGCTTTTCGACTTATGTTTAGTCGATGGTGTTTGTCGGCTTGTAAGTCGATTTTGAGTACACCAAGATGTAGGAAAACACCATGTACTTTGATGAAGTAAAAGATGTGACCATTATTGCTTGAAGAGAAAAAAGACTTTATTGGCATCATTTTCAGTCTTGTATAAAGTTTGTTTTCAAGATTGATGGTTTTTCTTGGTTTGTGACAAGATGTCGCAGGAAAGAATTTTGCATCCATTGTAGAGCGGATAGTGTTGACGCCAAAGAGTTCACAAGAGGGACTTGATTCTCAATGGGAAGGTCCGCAGTCTCCCAAGCATAAAGAGAACAGTGGGTCAACAACAGCCAGAGAACAGTGGTTGAGGGACATAGCCAGTTGCAGTGCAAGGCATGTCAAGGTACCGAGGTGATTGTCAAAAAAGACTTTTCAAGTAGAATCAATTGATAGAACTTGGAAGTAGAAGAGTATTGAATCCTAGACAAATAATCGTCAGCTTTTGTGGGTCCAAAATCCTTTCAGTGGGAAGGTGTGATTAGAATCTGGACCAGGGGTCAAATTTTAGCCCAAAAATCAAAGTGTTCGAAATTGCTTCAAAACAAACAGGTGCGTAGGCCTCATCGTCACGAACCCAACACACTTCGAATGGGGTCAAACGAACATTGGATGAGTGAGATATCGCATTCTGTTCGATTTGTCAAACAAGAAAAAAAATTGTTGACTGTATAGTCCGTACGGCTGACGTGGTAGGGTCATACCTCACACGTGGAAGGTGATGTAGCATACTGACGTGGTAGGAGATGATTTGGAAATCGGTTGACAGGACATGTGGGTGAATCATTTTGAGACACATGGCCTTTTATTAGCAAACGAGGTGGTGCCACGTGGCCCAGGCATGGGCTGCCATGTGGCACCGTGTTGTGGTTTGGTGTTTAAAATTTTATGGAGTCTGTGGGGATCGAACCTCGGACCTCACCTCAAGGTGGAGCGCCTTTGCAAAGTATGGGCTACCACTAGCCCACGCATTATTTCTTAATAGCTATGTGTTTGAATTTATATTTAAATTTCAATTTGTTATGATTTGGCGCGGGGTCTGGGCTAGGGCTTAGCCCTAGCCCCTGTTCACATGCACATACCCATACGACCTACCCCATCGTCTATGTGTGGGTTCTTCAAACGGTTACCTCCCCACACGCTTGAAACTTGTTAGCACAGGAACCTCGACCGAGTTTGGATCTCATTGGAGCTTGACACTTTTTGAGTCCACATTCAACCTTGAAACGGTGCCTTTTTTAGCACTGGGACGTGGCCATATGGTGTCCCATGCGCCCAACACCTCCGCGATTTGGGGGCTTAGTTCACTAACGGTGTGACAATTTCATGTGTTTTGCAGGCATGCACGTGTGTGTTGTGTTTAGCCACGGGAAACGCCCAGAAGCCAGGTTACTCACACAGGAGGTGTGAATTGGTGAACCAAAGACAACAAGCTTGAAGGAGGAAAATGGTAGGAGGCCTATCTTCTTCATTTTTTGGCCAAATGAGGTGTCGAAAAAGCCCAGCTAGGGGTTTTTGGATGTTCTGAATCCATTGGCACAATTTTCAAAGGAATTTGGAGATTTCTATTGTATTTTTTACACCATTGAAGTTTCAGGGAGCTCTAGGAAGCTTAGGGCCACCATTGATGGAGGTCATGCTCAGATGAGCCCAATTCTGTTTTTTGTGACTGAATAGTCATTTTTGACTAATTGTTATGCTCTAAACAGATTGGTATAGGTTTTAGAGGCATTTGAGGAATTTTACAGGTGTTTTTTCCATAAGGAATCTCAAGGCCACCAGTAGAAGATGTCATGCCCGGATGAGCCATGGTCCATTTTCAGAGATCTAATAGTCATTTTTAGGGTTTTTATGTATTCTAAACCCAATGTTAGAGTTAGTAAATCCATTGGAGTTGAGCAGCATCTTGTAAAATAATCTTTGAAAAATTAATCCTAGAGAGCCTAGTCCATTGATGGAGGCTCAAGGAGATGTAGCCCAGTTGAGGGTGAACTCCTTTATCATCTTGTTTCTGTTGTGGGTGTTTGTTGGTTATTACTTGCTGCAAATTATATTTGTTGTTGTGTTTATTTAAACAACATTTAACCTTTTAAATAACCTCACACATAAACACATAAGAAAAGCCTTGACTTGACACATAATTTATCTTGCACGACTAAGACATTGAGCAAGGTCCTGAAGTTTATTTTAATGGAGTAGAGGGTGCTTGCATAGAAAAACAAGTCAGCCCCCTATTTTTATATCATGTCATATTGAGTGAAGGAGACTTGGAAGAAAAGAAGGCATACTCATTCTTGAGGACAAGGCTCCAGGTTTGATCAATCAAGTTGATAAGATTCAAAGGTACACATGACAAGTTGATGACTACCCCTTTACAAGTAACCACTATAGTTGAGATAGCAGTCTTTGTAAAGTATTATACTTGATAGCATGTGAGCATATAGAGGTAAATACTTATTGTGATCATTTGTCTGATACAACTAACACCTCCTCTAGGAGAAACCTCGTGTGTTAGTTCCAGGTTGCCATGGAAGAATGTTCGATCACAACACTATAAGAGTGTTGACCTCATTTCATAGTGTATCTCTTAATTTTGATCGTTGCTTCAGAAAATCCACTAGTGATAGCTCTAAAGGCGCTATTGTGATGATTATTCCTACTATTGCTTTATCTATTATTATCAAAAGGATATTATTCTTGCTTGTTGTTTTGTTGACCTTGTTTCAGGTCACAGGTGATATCCCTGAGAAAGCTATAGTGAAGGTTGCAGAAGGCAACATATTATATGAGATATGAAGAAGACTATGTACATGACCATATACACTCATGCACTAAAGAAGATGAAGAAGAAGCTATCTCTTGAGATGCAGAATATCTCATATGAAGATCGACTGAAAGGAGCAAAAGGATCCAAAAATGACCGAACATTAGAACAGGAAGAAAATCTCGTTTGAAGCCTAACTCTGTCTTCCATATTTAGACTTGGTATGCAACATCAAGTATACCCTGTAAGAGATGATGAAGTCCTTGTAGACTCAGAATAAATTGAGAGTAAGCCTAATCTTAGAAAGGATCAGATGAAGAGACAACTTCCAGGAATGGAAGACAGATGTCGTGAGAAGACTAGATCGTAACTTCAGAGACTCCTAGGAGATATGAAATCTCCAGGATGATTCGCTTGTTTCAGTGACAAAGAAGGAATCCAGTCAAAAAGACTAGGATATGGATTCTTCTATGAGAAGAGAAGTCAATATTGGCTTCCAATATTGATCTATACAGATCAAACGTGTTGCAGATGTACAAAGCCTGATGTATGTCCATAGGATTCTCCCAGCAAAAGGGAGAAGACTATGACGAGACACTTATTGAAGAAACACTTCCAGTACTTACGAAGACAACCAGAACAACCATGATTCATATATAGTATGAGATACAGGGGGAGAAATACCCATATTTAAAATTGAGCAAAAGTTGGTGCAGTACATCAGTTGGGTCATGGATACATGACTATGATAGCATTACCCCCATGAAATAAGAAGAGCTATCCTCGGTATCAATTATTGAGCCACTCTTAGTTTCATATGAAACTGTTGTCATGATAAAATAAGAGGAGTTACTCTCAGATGTTAGTAGCCACAGTGAGAATGAAGCAGTCATTCTCAGCCTCAAAGTAGCTGCAGGTGCAGAATCCCAGATTCCAGAAGGAACAGTTGTAGAGAGAGTAAAGGACATACTCCCAGACAATGAGACAGATAGTTCCTTATAGAAAGAACATAGAGCTAGCACATGATTGTGCAGATTGATTGTAGTTGAGAAAGTGTACCAAATTGGTACAATGTAATAAGAAAAATAGATTTGAAGATTGAATATAGAAAGACTCATGTTGAAGAAGGATTTGTACATGTTGAAGTAAGCTCCTAGATCTTGATATGGCAAAATTGACAGTTTCCTGACGAGCTTGGGATTTACCAAGAGTAAAAACCTCTACTTCAAGGTTATGAATGATGGGTCGGTGATATTGTTGTTGTATGTGGATGACTTATTCTTAACTAGATAAGAAAATCTCATCACCGAATGTAAGAATAAGCTTGCTTCAAAATTTGAGATGAAAGACCTTGGCCTAATGCATTATTTCTTAGGTCTTGACGTATGGAAGAGTCCAGAGAGAATATTCCTTAACCAAGGGAAGTATGCAATCGAAATCCTGAAGAGATTCAACATGTTGGAGTGCAAGTCCATGAATACACCCATGGAAACAAAGTTGAAGCTACTGGTCGACACTTCATCATAATTGATTGATGTCACGCTGTATAGACAGATAATTGGATCGTTGATGTACTTGACGAACACCAGACCAGATATTTGTTTTGTCATGAACACCTTGAGTCAGTTTCTGGTAGAGCCCAAACATGTTCACCTAGTTTCTGCAAAACATGTGATGAGGTACCTTAAGGGTACATTAGATTGTGGTCTCAGCTATGATGGAGATCATGATTTCACACTGAGTGGGTACACTGATTCAGATTGGGCTGAAAGTGTCTCTGATAGGAATAGCACTTCAGGATGTTGTTTTAGTTTGGGATCAACTATGATCTCATGGAAAAGTATTAAGAAATCCAACATTTCTCTCAGTACAATGGAAGAAGAATACATTGTTGCATGTTCTGCCAGCTGTGAAGCTATATGGCTTCGAAAGTTGTTGACCGGTCTATTCGACCTAGAGATGGAAGAAACCATGATCCTATGTGACAACCAGAGCTACATAAAGATGACATAGAATCGTGTATTTCATGACAAGTTGAAGCACATAGAGATCCAATATCATTACATCTGTCACATGGTGCAGAGAGAAGCCATAAAGCTCCAATATGTTAACACAGATGAACAGGTTGCCGATGTGTTGACCAAGATTCTATCTCATGTAAAGTTTGAGCACTTTCGAGATAAGCTTGGTATAGTCCGAAAGGACCTCCCTCGAAAGGGGGAGTAATGTTGAGATATGCCTAGTACTATGCTTCCAGCTTAATTGTTGTGACGTAAAGCCAGTCTAGTTCAGTTCTTCCATCTTAATTGTTGTGTTGAGATATGCCTAGTATTGTGCTTCCAGCTTAATTGTTGTGACGTAAATCCATTATAGTTTTGTGTTTCCAACTTAATTGTTGTGTCGAGATACGCCTAGTACTGTGCTTCCAACTTAATTTTTGTGACGTAAATCCAGTCTAGTACCGTGCTTCCAGCTTAATTGTTGTGACATAAAGCCAGCCTAGTATTGTGCTTCCAGCTTAATTGTTGTGACATAAAGCCAGTCTAGTATTGTGATTCCAACTTAATTTTTTTGTAGTGTGCCAGCCTCGTTCTATGATGATGATCCAACCTCGTGCTATGATGATGAGCCAGTCTCGTGCTGTGATTATGTGCCAGCCTCATGTTGTGATGATGTGACCAGCCTCGTGTTGTGATGATGTGACCAGCCTCGTGTTGTGATGATGTGTTTCCAACCTCGTGTTGTGATGATGTGTTGCCAACCTTTTTGTTGTAATATTGTTTCTTTTGATGTTTTATTAGCCTTGAGTTGTTATTGATGATGATAATGTATTAGTGTTATGATAATCCATGTTGATGCAATTGATGATGATGATGATAATCCTTATTATGATCTATAATAAGGATTCTTTACTTGGATTCATGGCTTCAAGGCTTCTTTACTTTGCTTCATGGCTTCAAGGATTCTTCAATTGGATTCATGGATTCAATACTCAAACAATATCAAGGCTTATTTACTTGGCTTCATTGCTTCAAAGGTTTTTTACTTGTCTTCATGGCTTCAATGCTTCTTCACTTGGATTCATGGATTCAATACTCAAACAATCTCCTTTTTTCAATACCACGTCATCATCATAACTCTTACATACTTATCATTACTACCACATCATCATAATCATTGCCACTTGGACATCAATGCCAACATTTTCTCAACAATCTCCCCCTTTTTCATTTAAGGAAACACCTTCTTCCTTTTGCAGTGATGCATGTTCACTCTATATATCACTTTGTTTATCTCCCCTTTTGACATCAATGGAAAAGGGATTTTTTTTCTTATCATGTGACTCCCCTTGTCACAAACAATTTGTTTCTCTCCTCTTTGACATCCAAGATAAAGAGTTGCTACCCCTCTGGAATTTCATGATTCCATTTCTTATTTTATTGCTCCTCTTGTCTTCATGGTTTCATACACTACCATTTAACTCATTTTTATGCTCCCTCTATCATCAATGGTTCCTTCTTTTGACTATAATGCTTTATTTGTGAGCATCTTTCCTTTTTGACAATACTCCCCCTTAAACTAGGTCATTTCTTGAAGCTTTCTAAAGTAGCTCGCACTGTGCTCCTGTATGATTTACCGGGCCAATGTATTCTTCTATGTACAATCCTTTGTTATCCTTTCTTTGGTCTTCCTTGCCTACTACTTAGACTCCCCCTCAACATTATCCACGATATTGGGAGTCTATATCCCAAATTGTTTAGAATAATGTATAATGGTGCTCTGCCAGAGGATCATCATTTGTAATATTGGTATATTCCTCTTTACTTGTAAATTTATCATTGTTACTCATATCTACAACTATTGTGGGTATTTCCTCTGAGAATTTTCCATTGACTTGTTCTTCTTGTTTCTGTTTTCTTCTCCAAACCTTCTTATATTTGATATGAGCATTTTATTACATGGAAGACTCCATCATGCTTCTACAGTCCTGAGCTATGTGTCCATAGTTGTGGAATTTGTAAGATTCAACATTATTGTAGATACCACTATTCCTTTCTTGAGTATTTCTTGTATAAGCTCTACAATCTATAGCCTTATGTCCAAAATTGTTGCAAGAAAAATAATAACCACGAAAGAAACTTTGATACCTAGGAGAAAAGGGTCTTCTTTGAAATCGAGTTATTTGAGATGCTTGCTTGTCTTGTCTTGATTTATCATGGTCTTTTACTTTTCTATTGGAATCCTTTGAACCATTTGTATGACTTTTAGGTCTTTCTTCAGTCTTTCTTAGTAGTTTGAAACTATTTTCTTCTTCAATGTGTTTTTGGTTATTGTCATACCCAATACCTATCTTGTCATTGAGAGATATTTGTTTGTTAAGGATTTCTTCTAAGGCTAATGAACTCTTCTCAAACTTCAAGTTTGTGGAAAATTTCATTTTCACTTCTTATCTTAGAGAAACAATTCCAAGTTCTTTTGCTTGAAAGATTTCTTCCTTCTCTTTTAGTTGATTGTTTAAGACTTCTTCAATTTTCTTGTCCTCTTCTATTTGAATCATAGAATTTTTTAGGATTGTTCTTAGTTAGGTATCTTTCTATCCTAATTGATTCTTCAATGTTTGTTCATTCTTCTTAGCCACTTCTACTTGTGCCTTTAAAATAATGATAGTATTTTCAGTCTCACTTGGCTTCTCTTCTAGAAATGTATTCTTTTCTTGATACCTCTATAGTTGTTCCATTAGCATTTTGTTCTTCTCCCTTGCATTTCTCAAATCATCTAGAGCACTAATCAGTTCCCATTCAAGGTCTACTTCAGATTCTACTTCATCATTCTCTTCTTCTTTCAAGGCATGGATTAATTTTCTTTCATCTTTATCTTTGTTAAAACAACTTTTATTTGTATAGGTATGTCTAATGTCACAAGGATTTAATTTATCACCACAATAATGCTTACTTGATTCAAATTCCTTCACCTTTTCTTTATTTGATCCATCAACTGCATGTTTATTTGGGTTGTCATCCATTTTCTTTGATGTTGCTTCTTTCTTTCGTGTATCTTCCTTTTGATCTTCTGCACATTCCTACATTGCTTCCTTTGTGTAGTTTTATTGTATTTTGTCCCAAATCTCTTTAGTTGATAAATGATTTCCAACTTAGTTTATTTTCTTTTGAGACTTTGATAAGCCCCTCATAATTATGTTCAATGCTATTGCATTTTCTTTGTGTATATTCTTTGTTGTTGCACCCTTTGGTATTCCTTTTGGAGTGGTGTAACCATCTAATACTGATTTCCAAATGTCAAACCCATGTGCCTGTAAAAATGATCACATCCTTATTCTCCAATGAGAAAAGTTTGATCCATTGAACAATGAAACTCCATCTGCAGAGTAAACTTCATGAATATCCATGATCTTCCTTCCAATGGTTAGATTGTTCTTGAAGGAACCCGCTCCAATTCCAATTGTTGGAATATTCACCAATACTTAGAGGGGGGGTGAATCAATATTGAGCACGTTTTACCATCTTTAACCTTAATCGCGTCATGTAAACATTAAACATTAACAATTCCATTCATCATCACAAAAAATAATACACAAAACATAATGATTTTTATGTGGAAATACAAATGGGATAAAACCATATAATGTTTTTATTATATCATGTTAAGAGTACATTCATAGGAAGCACCAACTTCCAATATTCTCCAACACCAATTGGAAGGAGGCATCAACCCCCTGGTTTACAGACACCAACCTAAAGGAAGGTCCAACTCCCTAATTTACTAGTGCTGATTGGAAGGAGGCACCAATCCTCTCGCTTTACAATCTCCAATTGTAATGATGCACCCACTCTTTAAAACACATGCAACAACCTGCTAAATGAAGACACCAATCTTCTTAACTAAGCGCCAACTCAATAAGATATCACCAATCCAATATCTTCATACACATAGTACTTCTAAATTCACCTGCATTCTTCATTCCATAGACAATCCTTCAAACCCTAGCAAGCTTCATATCATCATTCCCACAATCTAATCACTGATGAAAACATCCACTAACAATAACATCCATTCATGAAAAAGTACAGTAATGACAACATCCACTCACAGAAACATAACGACAACAATACAACTTCATAGTAGAGCATACTGGATCATCACAACCTCACGACAACATCACAACTTAATAGCAGAGCAAATGATAGCATCACAACCTCATGAAAACATCACAACTTCGTACTAGTGCATACAATAGCATCATAACCTCATGACAACATCACAACTTCATAGAAGAGAATACAACAACATTAAAACCTCATAAAACATCACGACAACAACACAAATGCATAACAGAGCATACGCCAACATCACAACCTCACGACAACATCACAACTTCATAGCATACCTTGAGAATAAGAAATATCCAAAGAAAGTCTCTTAGATTTCTCTTGCACACCAGAAAGACACCCCAACACCTTGAGCTCACCTTAGACTTGATATCTTCATTGGTTTCACTAAAATTGTGAAATTCTATCGTGTATTTATAGTAATTATGTCCCCCAAAATTAACTGAGCCGACCTCAATTTTTTCGCTGGGTTGTCAGATGGAAAAACTCATATCTCCTCATTCCTAGGGAGTTAGGGACTTCCATTTATTGTTGCAAAGGTCTCAAAATAAGATTTCCAACCATGTAACTTGCGGTCCCATTTGAGTTAGGTATGTAGGGTAAAAATTCCCTCAAATATAGGTATCCAAATTGACCACAAATAATATTTTCAACAATCTTCATCTTGCAATATTTATCTTGGACATTTGTAGGATTCTTCACTTGACTTTAGGAGCTTCTTCACTTGGTTTTAGAGCTTATTCAAGGCTCCTTCAAGGCTCCATTTGTGTACAACTCAAAGTGGGCATGTGGAAACAATCACATGTTATCTCATCTTGTGAGGACCATGCTTCAAAGCTACACTGTAAGGGGACCGCTTTGGATTTATATGCACTTATGTCAAGGCTCCTTCAAGTCACTTCAAGGCTTATTCAAGTGGACACATAATTACTCCTTCAAGGTCTTCTTCAGTTTTCTTTGACATTGACTTGTCCTGATGGCTTGACTACTGCATATTGTCTTCTCAAGGCTTCATCAACATGTCTTCAAGGCTTCTTCTCTTGGATTCATGGCTTCAAGGCTTCTTTACCTAGTGTCGAGTGAAATATATGATATCTATTTCGACATTAAATTGTCAACCCGAGGCTCGTAAGCTTAGAGGTGCTAGCACAGTATGTGTAGGTCTAGAGCTCTACTCTAGCAGTCTAATCTAATGTCAAAAACACACTCACATAATAAAGAGATTAAACAAACTAGAACAATTCGTCACCTAGGGAAGAAACCCGACATGGAGTGACCATATCTCATGAATTAGGTCATTAATCTATCCGTTGGTGATTTAAAGATATTGGCAATTTAAAATGTGAGAAAAATGAGATGTGGAAATCAGAGTAAGGGAAAAATTGAAAAATGGTACCGGAATAATAAACTAGTGCAAGAGTCTAGTATGCAAAAGATGAGCCTAGGCATGAAAGATTACTATTCTAATTACTCTTTTTACTTGGAAATCTAACTCTGTGATTCATTTGCTCAATTCATATTAGAACATTGATTTCTACAGAAAAATGTAAAGTAGAAACAAAACAATCTACTGAAAACTTTTCCATTCAAGGAATATCAATATACTAAACAAATGTTCTTATAACCAGTTAGATTGATGAACTAATTACCAAAAAGGATTTAAAATAAAAAATTATGTTGTCATACTTGAACTGGAAATATATTCACAGAGGTATAGTGATTACACAGTACTGCAAGGGGTTAATTTAATCTACTTTAATTGGTAATGAACAACTTCTTAATAAACATGCTCAGTTCCTATTGCTCCAATTACAAAGAAGATTTATATTTACAAGATGGTGTGAATAATTCAAGTGAATACATATAATGAAGTTACAATTAAAAAGAGTGATTGCTACAACTAAAAATACGCAAAGGTGATTATAAGAAAATGACTGCAAAAAGAGATTAGAACAGTAACCAGAAATTAAAACAATTATAAGGAAATGGATTATACAAAGAAATTATAAGAGAATGATTGTAAAGAGAAATTAGAACAAATCTTACAAAAGAGAGGTTAGAATGAGACACACATACTACTGGTGGGGCCCCCGAGAAGTTGTGGTAATCCATCTCAAGAATTGATCACAAACTCAACTTAATTTAAAAAATTCCATTAAAGTGAATAACATATCCAATTTTACACAAGTTTCTTAAACTGTTTCTCTGGGCCAATCTGATCATGCTAGCGAGCTCATGTATATATAGAGTCTGAGAGGTCGACCACTGAAAGGGTCAACTCTCTCTCAAAACCAGAAAATCGTTTAAATGTTCTATTAATAGGCAATGAGTCTTAAAATCATAGCTCAAATATAGGAGCTAGATTTAGTTGTCTAAATCAAAATACAATAGGAGCCATAGCAAGAGGGCGATAATGGGTAAAAAAACCATGTTCTAGTTTTTCCTGACAACACCCGCAAATATGCTAACGACCAAATCTGTTGTGTTCTAAGTTCCATAATAAGGTCCAGATGGAGGTCTGGATCTATCTGATATAAATTCGAGCTACCTACCAGATGAAGGGTCAGATTCTCCTGATGTGTAATTTCGAGTTGGCTATGTTGTGCACAAATATGGGAACGAGTGCCAGAATGTGTGTTGGAATCTCAATCCATTTGATCCTGATTTAATGTATGGAAACAACTATCTCCCACATTATCAGGAATTAGTTTATCATTAATAAAACCATATAAAATACACTAAGAATAATAAATTAAGCATGAATTCACTAAAGTATTGAGTCTAGTTCTATTTTATAACTAAAGTGTAATGTTGAGTTGCAACTAAAGTCTTGAGTCTAGTTATATTTTACAACTAAAGTGTAATGTTGAGTTGCAACTAAAGTCTTGAGTCTAGTTCTATTTTAGAACTAAAGTGTAATGTTGAGTTGCAACTAAAGTCTTAAGTCTAGTTCTAAGTTTGAACTAAAGCATGTCAGTCTCAAGTCTAGTTCTA
The DNA here is from genome assembly GCA_009831015.1 of Picea engelmannii. Classification (NCBI taxonomy): domain Eukaryota; kingdom Viridiplantae; phylum Streptophyta; class Pinopsida; order Pinales; family Pinaceae; genus Picea; species Picea engelmannii. The sequence goes on along the minus strand of ML779005.1, from coordinate 610,526 downwards.
ATTTCGAACTAAAGTGTAATGTTGAGTTGTAACCAATATCAAGTCTAGTTCTAAGTTCAAACTAAAGTGTAAAGCTGAGTTGTAACAAATCTCAAGTCTAGTTCTAAGTTCAAACTAAAGCATGAAGCTAAGTTATGTTTAATGCATGCAATCAGGTTACTATTTCTAGCTTCCCCTCTTCCCCTCTTCAGCCTATATAAGAAAAGGTCGAACCCTCTCTTCAATACAGTTCTGCAACAAAGTTTTGAAACACAGTTTTCATATGCAGGTTGAGGGTGAAGTAATAGAGGAGCACATCAATGATAAAGAGGCAGCATATCAGAGGTGCATTTCAGCAAGGTCTTGTAAGTCTTTGTTAGGTCAGAGTCATATTAGCAAGCTCTTTGAGAGAAGAACATTCATGGTGGGTATTTGTAAGAGATCTTACAATATTAATGCAATAAAGGAATATTGTTTGCTGGGGTTTTTCTCCCTGTACAGGGTTTCCCCAGGGTATATGTGTTGTTGATATACATGTTTACTTATCTACATAATTATTGCTATTCGATTATGATTTGGAATTGTTGAAGTGCATTAATCTGGAATCAAAGTATTGAAGAAAATAAAATAATTAATCCACATAAGAAATCAAGCTCATAATTTAACATGGTATTTGAGCTTAGGGTGTGTTAAACGTGTTGAAGTGCATCAACAGGTACACATAGATCCAAGCAAGATTGATTAAGTTTCCAGTCTCAGGACCATGGCATCCTCCATTTCAGTCAGGGCCAAAGATAGGCTCAAAGGAGCTACCAACTTTAATGTGTGGAAGCTCTGTATAACAAATATCTTGCAAGAGCATGATCTTGAGCAGTATGTGACCATAGTGGTGGAGGAACCAATGAATACTGCAGGAAGAACAACTTTCAGGAAGAGTCAAGCAAAGGCCAAGAAAATCATCTTTGACTCATTCAAAGACAATATAATGCCTGCAATGACTTCGTTGATGACTGCCAAGGACTGTATGGATACCTTGGTGAATCTGTATGAGAAACAGGCTCCAAGTCAAAAGAGGACACTTAAGCATAAGCTTAAGTATTTGAATATGGAGAAAGGTGAATCAATGGCATCTTACTATTCCAGGATAGCTCAGATCAGAGATCAGTTTTTGGTCACAGGGGTCACAGTGGACGATGATGATTTAGTGCAAGCCATTTTTTACAGTCTTCCTTCTTCATGGGAGACCTTATTATCCAGTGTAATTGGGAGAGATATTCAGCCCATGTTTGAGAGGTTATGGCATGATTGCCTCCAAGAGGAGAGTCGCACAGCTACCAGGAGCAAGCCAACGAAATAAGAGCACTCAACTTTAGCATCAAGATTCAAGGGAAAGAAGAAAGGCACTTTCCAGAAAGGATCTCAGTGGAAGCCAAACACCAAAGGTACATTCAAAGGAAAGAATATTGATACATCTAAGATTAAATGCTTTAGTTGTAATAAGTTGGGTCATTTTGCTAAAGATTGTTGGTTTAGAAAGAAATATCCTAAGAAAGGGAAACATCATGCCTCAACTGTTGAGGATGATGAATCCAAAAGAAATCAGAAAAGTCCTTCTCATGAGAAAGAAAATAGGAAAGAATATTATTTGGTTTCTTCCTTATCCAGTTCAGTTTTCACGGGGCCGAAAACTTGGTTAGTAGACAGTGGTGCATCAAAGCACATGACAGGGTACAAGGATATCCCCTCAGATTTCGAGACAAAATCTTTTGTAGAGCAGGTCGAGCTTGGGGATGAAAAATGTTACAAGATAGAGGGAGTAGGCTCTATCTCCTTCAGATTGGAATCTGGGGCTAGACTTCATGTTGATGAAGTATTATATGTTCCAGGGCTCAAGAAGAATCTACTATCAGTTGCAACCCTTGAGGACAAGGGATATTGGGTGATATTCAAGGACAAGAAGGCACTACTATGGGCTAAAGGTAGCCACTTAAGTACAATAGAACCCATTGGAAATCACAGTGGAGGACTGTACGTCGTGTCAGGACAGTCAGTTCAGGCATTGGCTCGTGATGTGACTAGGTCCATCAAGTTGTGGCACATAATACTTGGACATATTCATTACAAATCTCTTCCAAATCTATAGAACATGGTATGTGGCGTGCCCTCTATTTCTCTTAGTAAAAATGAAATTTGTAAGGGATGCATGCTAGGTAAAAATATAAAGAAAGAATTTCCTAGTAGTGACAACAGAGCTCAGGGCATCTTAGATCTCATTCATTCTAATGTATGTGGTCCCATGTCATTTCCCTCACTCAGTGGTTGTTTTTATTATGTCATTTTTATTGATGATTACTCAAGAAAATGTTGGATATATTTTCTTAAAGCTAAAAGTGACACATTTGATAAATTCAAATAATATAAAGCCTTTATTGAAAAGAAGATAGGGAAACACATCAGAATCCTTAGAACAGACAATGGAGGAGAGTTTGAATCTCTTTAGTTTGAGGATTTTTGCAAGTCAGCAGGAATCAAGAGACAGTTGACCGTGCCATATAACCCTCAGCAAAATGGTGTTGCTGAGAGGAAAAACAGGAATATTTGTGAGGTAGTGAAAGCAATGATGTTTGACCAGGATCTGCCAAATTCTTTATGGGAAGAAGATACCTCCACTGTCATGTATATTCAAAACAGGTGTCCTCGTGCTATTTTGAAGGAAAAGACTCCTGAAGAAGTCTTCTCAGGGATCAAACCTGAAGTAGGGAATCTAAGGATATTTGGTTGTCCTGTGTATATTCATGTCCTTAAGGAAAAGAGGATAGAGATGGAACCCTCAGGCAAGAAAGGGGTTTTTTTGGGGTAAAGTGAGAACTCCAAGGCTTGCAAGATTTATGTACCGAGTCAGAGGAAAATAAAGGTAAGCATAGATATGAATTTCCATGAGGAAGCCACATTTAAGAAATCCAGAGAGCTTCAACAGGATTCAGAAGCAGTTCAGCCAGCTTCACCCTCTTCTGAAAATGAAGAGTCAGATGATCAGAGGGAGGAACCTCATGAAGGGCCAATTATTGAGCCCCTAGAACCTGTTGAAGTGTTAGAAAGAACTCTTGAAGAAACTCCAGCCAAAAGGAAGCCAGGGTGGCTTAAAGAAATAATGCGGGAAGCAGAAAGGATAGTTTCTCCCAAAGGAAGAGGCCTCATAGGTTTGGAGGCTATGTTGCACTGATGAGAAGCATTAGTGATGCCAAACCTTCTTCATTTGAAGAAGAAGATAAATTACAAGTATGGAAGGATTCCATGCTTGAGGAATACAAGTCTATTATAAAGAACAATGTTTGGGACATTATGCCAAGGCCAAAAGACAAATCAGTGGTTTCTTCCAAATGGATATATAAGATCAAACATGCAGTTGATGGAAGTGTGGAAAAGTTCAAAGCAAGATTTGTAGCCAGAGGCTTCACTCAGAAAGAAGGAATTGACTATGAAGAGACTTTTTCTCCTGTAGCCAGGTATACCTCCGTTCAAGCTATTATTTCTTTATCTCTCATTATTGGTTGGAAGCTACATCAGATGGATGTAAAAACAACATTCCTTAATGGAAAGATTGAAAAAGAGGTCTTTTTGGAATACCAAGATTTTTTAATACTACATAACAAAGGCATTCATGTATGCAAGATAAGTAAGGCCTTGTATGGTCTTAAGTAGGCTCCCAAAGTTTGGTATGATAGGATTGATGGCTTTCTTAAAAGCCCAGGTTTTCAGAAAAGTGATGCTGATGCAAATCTATACTTCAAGGTAAGAGGTAACCAACCTGTTATACTAATCATGTATGTTGATGATATCTTTCTAATAGGAGATGAAGGGCTAATAGCCTAGTGTAAGAGGGAGCTAACCTCATAATTCGAGATGAAAGACTTAGGCTTGATGCATTACTTTCTAGGATTGGAAGTGTGGCAAAGACAGGGCGAGATATTTATGGCACAAGGAAAATACACAGTGGATGTACTAAAGAGGTTTGGTATGATGGATTACAAATCCATGTCTACTTCGATGGTTACCAACCTAACGAAGCTGCATGATTCTGATATAGGTTCAGATTTGGTGGATCCCACCATGTATAGGCAGCTGATTGGATCATTGATGTACATGATCCACACTAGTCCAGATATATGTTATGTAGTGATTGCAATGAGTCAGCTCATGACTAAATTGAGACAGAGACACTGGGTGGTATCAAAACACATCTTGAGATATCTTAGAGGGACCATTACTTATGGTCTGAGATATACATCCAATGGTGGTTTATTTCTGCATGGGTATGCAGATGCTGACTAGGAAGGAATCCTAGTGGATCGGAAGAGTACTTCTGGATACTGCTTCAGTTTAGGATCTGCTATGATCTCTTGGTAAAGCTGAAAGAAGGGATCCATTGCACAGAGTACAGTAGAGGTTGAGTACATTGCAGCAAGTGATGCTAGCAAGGAAGTAGTATGGCTCAGAAAATTGGTTTTCAGGTTGTTTGGTGACAAGATCGAGACGACGATGGTTCACTGTGATAATCAAAGTTGCATAAAATTAATAGAGAACCCGGTATTTCATGATAGGTCAAAACATATTGACATGAGGTACCACTACATCCAAGACTTGGTCCAGAGAAAAATTGTAAAGTTATAGTACATAGCCACAAGCCAGCAGGTAGTTGATATCCTGACCAAGCCTTTGACCTCGAGACAATTTATGTAGTTGAGAGGCAAGCTTGGTGTGGCTGAGAATGACTCCCTCGCTGAGAGGGAGTGTTAAATTTGGCAGCATCGACAGTCATTCTCCAACGAGAGGTCGTATGGGCCACCTTGAGGCTAGCACTACTACATATTGTAAAAATTCCGACATTTTATTTGCAGCGTTATGGACAAAATTGTCCATATTGTCGCAAAATAGAGGAAATTTATAAAAAAAAAAATCATGTTGCCCGATAACATCAGTCTTGCCACGTTGACGTCTCTCTTTCCACGTTAACGTCGGTCTTGCCACGTTAACGTCGCTCTTGCCACGTTTTCCACTAGAACGCCTCTCTTGCCACGTTTTCCACTGGAACGTCTCTCTTGCCACGTTTGTGAAGATGTATGTCACAATTGCGATGTTTTGGAAACTAGGTTTTCCCCTCCAACGGTCACCTTAGTATGTTCACTAAGTCAAAATACCAATGGTCACTTAGGACTTTTTTACGTCGGAATTGCGACATTACAAAATCTATAAATATGTTGCATTTGATGGATGTTGTGACAAGTTTGCTATAATAACAATGCTTCAAAAAGGGTTGGGACAACTTCCAACACCTCCTCAATTACAACTTGACCTCCTTCATGCTTCATCACCATTTATATGAAGTGATACTTATTATTAGTGCTAGGTATA
>ML779005.1:579261-599109 GCA_009831015.1 Picea engelmannii | reverse complement strand
AACTAAAGTGTAATGTTGAGTTGCAACTAAAGTCTTAAGTCTAGTTCTAAGTTCGAACTAAAGAATGTAGTCTCAAGTCTAGTTCTAATTTCGAACTAAAGTGTAATGTTGAGTTGTAACCAATATCAAGTCTAGTTCTAAGTTTGAACTAAAGTGTAAAGTTGAGTTGTAACCAATCTCAAGTCTAGTTCTAAGTTTGAACTAAAGCATGAAGCTGAGTTATGTTTAATGCACGCAATCAGGTTACTATTTTGAGCTTCCCCTCTTCCCCTCTTCAACCTATATAAGAAGAGGTTGAACCCTCTCTTCAATACAGTTCTGCAACACAGTTTTCATATGCAGGTTGAGGGTGAAGTAATAGAGTAGCACATCAGTGATAAAGAGGCATCATATCAGAGGTGTATTTCAGAAAGGTCTTGTAAGTCTTTGTCAGGTCAGAGTCATCTTGGCAAGCTCTTTGAGAGAAGAACATTCATGGTGGATATTTGTAAGAGATCTTACATTAATAATGCAATAAAGGAATATTGTTTGCTGTGGTTTTTCTCCCTGTACAGGGTTTCCTTAGGGTATATGTGTTGTTGATATGCATGTTTACTTATCTACATAATTATTACTTTTCGATTATGATTTGGAATTGTTAAAGTGTATTAAGCTGGAATCAAAGTATTGAAGAAAATAAAAGAGTTGATTCGCATAAGAAATCAAGCTCATAATTTAACAAGAATGTGTGTTGGAATCTCAATCCATTTGATTTTGATCTAATGTATGGAAACAACTATCTCCCACAATATCAGGAATTATTTTATCATTAATAAAACCATATAAAATACACTAAGAATAATAAATTAAGCATGAATTCACACCATTTACTTTTATTGCTTTTAATCAAAGGATTTAAATAAAAGACCAACATTTTAAAGTAAATGTGATGGTTTATGGTTAAATGTGATGACATAATAGTGAAATAAAGTGGAAGAAAGAATCAAATTTAAGAGCCCATCACCTGGATTCATGGCTTCAACACTCAAACAATCTCAAGGCTTATTTAATTGGCTTCATGGCTTGAAGGCTTCTTTACTTGGCTTCATGTATTCAAGGATTCTTCACCTGGCTTCATGGCTTCAATACTCAAACAATCTTCCTTTTTCACTACCACGTCATCATCATCATTGTTACATCCTTATCATTACTGCCACATCATCATTGCCACTTTGACATCAATGACAACATTTTCTCAACATAAACACCTATGGTTGGCTATGATCCTCTCACACAACCCAACTTCCCAATATATCATAGTATGTAAACTCCTACAACTATCCCAATCCACGAACTCTCTTTCCACTTTAGCCTACACAACCTAAGGAATTGGATCTCCTTCTCTACTAGGCAGTCCCTTAGGCTATCCCACACCCTTCCTAGGCTCTAGCAAAGACTGGCCAGGAAATCTTGCCACTAGGGACTTAAGGAATTATTAGATGCAATTTATCTTTCCCGATGACAATCATTCCCCTCTCAACAATTTTCTCATGGATTCATGGCAGCAAATTCCATATTTATCACAGCCATAATGATCGCAATCTCTATTACATCCTTAATGAAACAACTTAATCCTAGAGTGTTAGATTCGATAAATATGCATAAACATATAATGAAATCCAACCAGTCTAAACTCATATGCATGTATCAATAAACAATAAATCAAAGAAAGAAAGAACCAATATAGACAAAAGAGTGAGACACGTATTTATGTGGTAAAAACCCAATGTGGGGAAACATCCATGGAAGGCTTGGTCTTCTATTCCTTAGGAAAACTCCAATCTTACAATATCATCCCTCCATAAGTGTCTTGGAGCACATACATTCACTACGATATGACAATATGACCTCCTTCACCTCCTTTATATATGAGAGAGTGAAAGGAAAAAAACTCCTATGATGCATTTAGGATAAATCCTATTTACAATAAAATGAGTTATTGAAGAATAACTTTACAAAATACCACTAGGTATTCATTAGTACATTCTAAGAATCCCCCTTAATGATGACTAGAGGGATATAATCACAGTTGGATGAATATTTCATTAACTAAAATTCCCCCTTGATGACAACTTCCCACATCCCCAATAAGTTATGAAGTTGGATAAACTTTTCCTATGTCATGGATTTGGCGAAGACATCAACAACTTGTTGTTTAGTAGGACAATACTCTAGATGAATAACACCATCAACTACCAAATATCGAATGTAATGGGTATTAAGATCAATATGTTTGGTCTTAGAGTGATATAATGGATTGTAATCAAACTCAATAACACTCTGATGATCACATATTATCTCAGTAGGAGCATTATGAACTAATCCAAGCTCAATAAGAACATGTCAGATCCGCATTGCTTCTTTAGATGCTTCCTTAGTTTCCCTATACTATGCTTCACAAGAAGAAAGATAAAGTGTTCTCAACTTATTACTGTACCATGAAATGGGACCTGAACCAAGTTGAACGATATATCCGACAGTAGATATTCTATCAGTAGTATCTCTTTCCCAATCAGAATTGATGTAACCAAGAAGTGAAATGGAATCCTTGCTTGAATAGAAAACACCATAATGTAGAGTGCCTTGAATATATATGAGAATCGTCTTAGTTGATTGACAATGGATATCATGAGGATTTTGCATAAACTTGGAGACCATGCTAACAACAAAGGAGAAATCAAGTCTGCTATGTGTTAGATAGATCAAACTCCCAACTAGTTGATGATAAAGGGTTGCATCAACAAGAAGATTATCACAATCAACAATTAATTTTACTCCATATTGAAATGGTATTGGTGAAGGCTTACAATCACTCATATGAAATCGAGCTAGAAAATCCAAAGAATACTTAGGATGGGAAAGGAAGATCTCATTATCCATGTGCCACACTTGAAGACTAAGAAAATAACGCAATAATCCCAATTATGTCATCTCAAAGCACTGCTTGAGATCATTTTTCAATTCCTAAATTAAAGAAAGTTGGTTTTTCGTAAGGATTAGATCATCCACATAAAGAACAGCAATGAGCACATCATCATAAAATAATTTGATATACATATTTGGATCAGATTGACACCACCTGAAACGACTATGCAAGAAATGAGTATCAATTTTCTCATACCAAGCCCTAGGTGCCTATTTAATACCATACAAAGACATGTTCAAATTGCATACCAAACTTGAAGTTTCAAAGGAGATAAATCCAGGTGGTTGTCGCATATAAATTTCTTCATGAAGATTGTCATTTAAAAACACACTCTTGACATCCATTTGGTGAATTTCACATTACCAAGATGTAGTAAGAGAAATGATGCTTCTGATGGTGTCAATTTTAGCAATAGGAGAAAAAGTTTCAGTATTATAAATAAGTTATTTCTAATGAAATCCTTTAGTGACCAACCATGCCTTTTGCTTTTCAATCTATCCTTCTACAATGAAATTTGTTTTATAAACCCATTTGTAACCCACAATATTTTTACCAGGAGGAAGTGGGACAAGATTCTAACTATTGTTCTTCATCAAAGATTCATATTCAACAATCATTGCATTCTACCATTCTGGTTTTCCTTAAGCCTCTACATAAGTGGATGGATAATTTGTGACTAACACTTTTTCCATGAGTGAAAAAATATATCTAGTCCTTCGAGTGTCATATGGATCGCCACTCTCATAACCTATAGACTCAAGTGTCTTATGTACCCAAACTGAAAGAGAATGAGTAGTAGTGGGAACCACTCTAGTATCTTCAAAATATTCAGGTGGATCACTCGAACTATTAGGTGAATCAATATATAGACCTTACCCACTACTTGAGGAAGGAGTAACATACACAACTTCAATTGGAGATTGAGGAAATTGCAAGGTAACATGAGGTTTGACAGACTTGGGTGGTGGAGAGCCTTCATTGAACTAGACATCTCTTCGAATAATAACATCTTGTTTGGATGGATAAAACAACTTGTAAGATTTAGAATACTCACTATAACAAACAAATATGCACTTGTGAGATTTGGGCTCCAAATTCTTTTGTTTTTCATCTAGGATATGTGCCCAACATTCATTGCCAAATATCTAGAAATTTCTAATGTATGGTTGCCTTCCACTCCACTTTTCTTTAGGAGTAACCCACAAAACTACCTTAGTAGGAACCCTGTTCAAAATATGGTTAGCACAACAAACATCTTCAGCCCAAAATATTTTCTATAATCCTTTTGAATAAAGCATACATCTAAGCATTTCAACCAAGGTCTGATTTTTCCTTTCAGAAAACCCATTATGTTGGGGTGTGTAAGGAACTTTCCTTTGATGTTGGATTCCATGCTTGGATAAAAATGTTGTGAATTCGTACTTAGTGTACTCCCCTGCATTTTTAGTTCTAAGAGTCTTGATGCATTTACTATATTCTTTTTCAACTAGGGCTTTAAAATATTGAAAAACAACATAAGCTTCAATTTTATGCTTCAAGAAATAAATCCATGTCTTCCTACTATAATCATCAATAAAGGTAATCACTTAAACAACACCTGATAATGAAGGAGTCTCAAGAGGACCACATATGTCTATATGAAATAGCTATAACTTTTCTTAGGCGCTCCAGGCTTTATCCTTATCAAACTTTTCCCTGTTATGTTTACCGATGACACAACCTTCACAAAAACCTTTAGTGGAAGAAACTATAGGTAAGTCATGTACCATTTTAGAAAAAAATTGCATTTTTCCATAGTTCAAATGACCTAATCTCTCATGCCACAACTTACTTTTTTCATCAACATGTGCAACATAAGAATATAATGGTTGTTTTCTAAGTGTAGTAAAACCACTGAACTTAAACAAACCTTTGCCATGATCAACTCGACATGATGAAAAAAATTTGAAATTGTTTTTGATATATTTCATAACATATCTATCAATCCTTGCTTCAAACTTATAATCTTTTGACAAGCATGATAACATAAGGAACCTGAATATTACTAGAACCAAGTACTGAAATTTGTTTACCATCACTTATAGAAACTTTCTGAGTTGTTTGTTTGTTGTTTTTATGAGAGGTGAATAATGAAGTAGTACCAGTCATATGATTAGAAACCCGTGAATCCATAATCCATTCCACATAAGAAGAAGAGTTACCTAGTTGAACAGAATAGGCACTAAGAGCTACCTATTGTTCCTTGGAGGCTTTTTTTTTCCTTTGCTAGTTCATTCTACCTCTTAAAAAACTTATTCTTGACGTGATTGGATTTTCCATAATCCTTGCAAGGTTTCCATACTTTCTTATTCAAATCATCTACAAAGAGAATCATTATAACTTTGATTAGAAGTACTACCATCATCATACTTGGTATTCTTATGAGAACCTTTATATGGATTCTTCTTAGTGTGTCAAATATGCTTTTCCAATGACCAATTGTCCTGATGAAATCAACATGTCTTGTTCACAAATCAAGCCTTTGCAAAATTATTCAAAAGTAGGTTTCACAGTTCCATTAGACATTTTAATGGCCCTATTCCAAGTTTTAATAAACATATCATAAACTGAAGGAAATTTCCGTTCTACAAGAATAATGAGAGATATATCAGTTTTCTTGTAATCCTTACCACAATTGTTAATATTCTCATTATAAGTCTTTAACTCAGAACGAAAGGACTCAATTCGGTCAAATTATTTGGGATCTAGCTCATGATATTTCTTCTCAAGATAATAAGAAGAGACATCATCAGTCTTTTCATAAAATGAAGATAAATTTTTCCATACCTTGACAAGGCCATCTTCAACTTTGATATGTACATGTAGGATTTTTGAGACAATTTTCCCAATAATACCTCTGGCCTATTCATAGTGATCCTCCCATGCAACTAATTATTTGGCATTCCTTAGTTTCATGCTTGCACCATTGACTAGGAACCATAAATTCTTGCCCCTAAGAACGTCAAACATATTTCGCTTCCAAACAAGGTAGTTAGTACCAACTAAATCAAGAACTGAAGTAACCTCTGAAGTCATGATACCAAAAGATAAGAAACAAAAACTAATGCAATAAAATTAATGCAAACCAAAGCAAAGAAGATGAATATTTCCTTGTGCAACTATAGATCAGAAGGGAAAGGTTGTATATCCACAACAAACCCTCGTTGCATCTATTGAGAGAAAGAAGCAGTTGTAGAAGACCCAAAATGCAGAGAGAGAGAGAGAGAGTAACAAGTGGAAATTGAGTCTGTATGGTGCATGTGGAAGCCAATTTGCGGTCGTAGGGACTTGGCCATGTGCATAGAGAGGGAGATGAAGCACAAAAAACCTCGAATTTGAGGAAAAAATACCTTGGATCACTACTAAAACCCTCGAATTAGTTGTTACAACTCTCAACTCTATGTTAGAAGACTCAGTTGGATGCAAAACAATCATCTTAGCCTCTAAAAAGAAAAATCGACCCCCAAAAAGATAGATCAAACTCTTAAACAGTCATATCGATCTTCAATTTGAGGAAAAATAGGTCATACAATGTTGAATCAGAAAGATAACACAAACACCTACAATATGAGAAAAAAAATCTAACATTAGTAAAAAATGTGGTCATATGGCTGAGAAAGGTGTCCCCCACTACAGATCGACCGCTCTAAAAGAAGATCAGACTCTTCAAGATGAAAATTGTTGCAAAAATACATCCATACAACTTAGATATAGAGGAAAAAAGTGTGGTTGTACAAGTCAGTGAGTGAAATCCCCCTCCATCAGTCAAATCGGCCCGCAAAAGGACAAATCAGCCTCTTAACTGAGAAATCCACCCCTTACACCTACAAATCTTCCAAAAAAATGTGTTTGCATAGTCTATATGGGCCATGGAGAGTTTGGTTGGTTAGGCAATGAAAAACCTCACCCCAAAAGAAAATTTCACCCAAAACAACCTCCTAGATAAAAAGTTATTAGCTTCAGAAGAAATGGATAGGTACAGTTAAAAAAATAGGCCTGGTAAAAATAATAGGCTTGTAAACCACCAAACCTAAAATTTGGCCCAAAAACTTCAGGGTTTTGAAAAAAATGATTTTCCTAGGCTAGGCTAGGAAAACTAATTCAAATTTGGGCAAACATAAGCCAATTTTGACGAACCAATATTTAATATGAATAAATATTATATTCCAGAGACAGTGGTGAGGTTGGATTGCAGGGAAAAGCTCAAAAAATATGAGATCTACCTAGGTTAGGTGAAAATTGAAGTGGTTGTCTAAATAAAAAAATAGATCCACAAGAGAAAGGGTCTCAAACAAACATATATATTGAACCTAATGCAGAAAAATTCAAAAAGGAATTTGTGCAAGGAGAAAGATCTCAGTAATCAATTCTGATACCATGTCAGATCCGAGAAATATGCAAGAAATATCAATAAATTGTAAATCAAAGAAAGCAAGAACAGAGAGAGACAAGTATTTACGTGATAAGACCCCAATGTGGTGAAACATCCATAGAAGTCTTGGTATTCTATTCCTCATGAAAACTACAATCTTACAAGTGCATCCCTCCACAAGTGCCTTGGAGCACATACATTCACTACAATATGACAATATGACCTCCTTCACCTCCTTTATATATGAGAGAGTGAAAGGAAAACAAATCCCATGATGCATGTGGGATAAACCCTTTTTAAAAGATAATGAGTTATTGAAGAATAACTTTACAAAATACCACTAAGAATTCATTAGCACATTCTAACACAGAGAATTCTCCTCCCCAAGGAAGAATGATAGAATCCTCTCTTGCATAATCAAAATGCATGGATTATAATTTCATGAATGGGATATGCCACGTGTCTTCACAAGAAGCCCACATATCTCCCTGAAAACTCATCACACGTTTGATATCACTTAGGATAACATAAGGTATAAGACTTAACCTTGGGAATAAAATATTATTATCTCACTTTGGCTCCTAAGTCCCCTTTCTTTCCTCTCTTGTGGAATCATAGCCCCCCTGTGTTTTGTCCTTCTCCATCCACAACTTGTGATGTATTTTATTATTATTCAATGTGCATTTACACATTACATTGTTTGGTTCTCAAACTTTCACCATGTATATGTTTACATTTCTATTATGGGGGTATTGCACATAATGTTTTTGAATTGGTTTCCATACTGATATAGGAGAAGAAGGAGAAGAAAAACAAGATTCAAGATTCGATTTCTAATTTAAATGAAGAAGATGAAGGTGAGAAAGTACCTAAGGTGGAGAAACCAAAGAAGAAGACATGGGAATGAAACAAGAATCAAGCACCATTTAGAGTAGGGGGAAATAATGATATCAAAACGTATGCAAATAAGATATATGTTGTTAATTTGATCAATCAATGGTTTCAATAGTTAGAAGTTTATTTTAGTGTGCATGAAGTTAGTGAAGGAAAAAAAATATTTTTTTCTCGTTTGAAGTAAAAGGTTATGTTTTGACATGGCAGGAAAGTGATTCCATTGCTAGAAGACGAGATAATGAACAACCAATGAAAAAATGGGAAGTGTTTAAGGACATTATTAATTAATAGTTCTATCCTATTGGCTATGATAAGGAACAAAATATAATTTGGCTTTGACCTCAAAGAGAGACGGGAATAGACAGTGCAAGAATTCACTACGGAGCTCCAAAAGAGATCAATCTAGTTAGGTATATCTCCTAAGAGTAATGAAGTACTTATTAAGTACTTGGGATATTTTCTCAGCCACCTTAGGAGATATGTGATACTCTTAAAACCTAATACCATTAATGAGGCTTTTTTTAGGCATCCTACCTTGAAGTAGATAAGAAGAATCATTAATTCAATGGGCCAACATAGACAGAACTACAAGAACATCTTAAAGGTGGAAATAAGGGGAAAGGTAAATGCCAGAAGATGGATACAATTACAATACAAAACCAACACTTTAAAAAGCATTGTAAGCATTATAAATCAGATGGCCACATATAGGATAGTTGTTGGAAACTACATCTCGAGCTAAGACCTAAATAGTCCGAACAACAACATAATAAGAAGAAGACATTACTAGTTGTGGATGGAGATCAAAGGGTGTGAAACAACTTAGATATTGGAGGTAAGGTGACCTATACTTCATTTCAAAGAGAGCCAACCTTGAGAAATATTAGTCAATGAGAGGAAAAATATATGACTAAACTCTTTCAAATTAAGATTTGACTAGAGAAATATAAGGTAGATTGCTTGTTTGACCCTTGATCATAATCAAATTTGATTTTAGTGAAACTAATCTAGAAGCTTGGATATGAGGTGCATTAACATTTTCATCCATTTTCTTCAGGATGGGTCAAATAAGATATTGAATTGTTAGTCACAAAACACCATAATTTTATACTTTCTATTAGTGAAAGCTTCATTGACTAGGTAGAAGCAAATGTCATTCTCTTCAATGGTTCTGGAGTAACTTTGGGGAATCCTTATCTCTATGTTATGGATGTTATGTTTAAAATAAGGGCTAACCAATACATATGTGTGAAGGAATATTTGAATCCTTTTGTTGTCTATGCATATAATAGAAAATCAAATCTCTCATTGATAAGTTCACACTAGGATAGCAAGTTGATCAATACACACAAGAAGCTTGTATCACTATTTTTGTGAGAAAAGAAGTAGCAAGGAAAAGGTAAGATGGATATTAGTGCATCCTTAGAGGGACGTGATAGTAAGAAAAAGCAGTAGCTAGACCAATTGAGAGAGTCCAATAAGGAAGTATTTCAAGAACCTAAAAGGTTTCCACCTAAGAGGAAAATTGAACATGAGATTCAACTGTTGCTAGAATCTCTATTACCTAACATTGGATTTTATAAACCATCCATTTTAGAGTCAAATGAAGTAAAGAAACAATTGAAATAGTTGTTGGAATAGGAATTCATAAATCCTACTACTTCATTGTGTGGGTCACCCATCATCATGATTCGTAAGAAGGATAGAAGTTGGAGGTCATGCATTAATTACAAAGATTTAGACAAAGTGACCATCAAGAACAAATATATTTTTCCAATGATTGATGACTTGTATGATCAACTGCAACAAGCTAAGTTCTTCACAAATTTGGACCTCATCAGGCCATCACCAAATGAGAGTCAAAGAAGAAGACACTTGGAAGACAACATTCAAGACAAGGTAGGGTTTGTATCAATAGTTAAATATTCCTTTTGTATTTTTTAATGTACCTGCAACTTTATCTTTTTTTTAATTGATGTGTTATATCCATTTATAGATTCTTTTGTAATTATATTTCTAGATTACAAACCAATTTTTAATGCTACTTGAAAAGATAGCATCTCACATACGAAACAAGTATTGGACACACTTTAGAAGGAGAAATTTAGAAGAAATGAAGTTTAGAAAGTGATCCTTAGTGTACAAAGGTTGATCCAATGTAGATTGAAGCCATTAATAAATGACATATTCCTACCAATGTGATATAAGTAAGAATTTTCATGGGAGCATCTCAATATCCAAGGAAATTCATTTCAACATTTTCAACAATAGTTTCACCAATGCATGCTATAACAACCAAAATGAGTAGTTTTCATTGGGGCAAGAAGAAGCAATAGTATGTTGAAGAGATAAAGAGAAAAAATATTCATGCACCATGCCTAATTTGTAACATCATTTTGATATTGAAACTAATGTGATTATTCCATAGGAGTAGTCTTTATGCAATGAGGAAGACCAGTTTGTTACAATTTAGAGTTATTCCATGGAACAATGTTGGACTAAACTACCTATGACAAGGCTTTGTTTTCCCTAGTACAAGTAGTCAAGAAATGGAACGTTATCTCTTGGGGAAGGAAAACATAATCCACATTGACTGCAAACCATTGCATTACTTGTAGAGTAAAAGAAAAATGTAGGAGGTAAGGCATTATATTGGATGGGATTTTTGCAACAATTTCACATGGAAACTTATCAAATACAAGAAAGTGTGACAAACTAACTTTTAGATATGTTGTCAAGCCAACTCATGCAGAAGGTTGTAGTTGTGGGAGTGATTATATAGCTTGATCCCTTCACACATAAATTATTGAGTGAAGATTTTAGGGAAGATGTTGACTTTGGAGATGTATTTCAACAATGAAAGGATAAAACAATTGCTAGCCTAGAGGAAAATTAATATAATATTCAAGATGGGTTACTCTACAAGTTGGATAAGTTGTGTATACCACAAGGAAGGAGAATTCAATTGATAAGGGAAGATCATACTTCTCGAATTGTTGGACATCTTGGTATTGGGAAGATTATTGCAAATATACAAAGGTGTGTTTATTAGCCTAATATGCAAGAACACGTTTCCAAGTTTGTAAGAGGTTGTGTTCTTTGTAGCACTAGTAAGCCAAATAATAGGAAACTTGGATTATACATGCCATTACTAGTGCCAAGCAAACCTTGGGAAATTTTGTGTGGATTTTGTTGGAAGTTTGTTAATGTCAAGAAAAGGCCTTTGCTACTTGTTTGTAGTTGTGTATTAATTCAACAAGAAAGTGTGTTTTTATTCATTGTAACAATACCATTTCAATCCATGAAGTAGTTGAGCTATTCTTTCAAATGTATGTATACATTTTGGTTTGCTAATTCTAATAATGTATAATTGGGACTTTATATTTTTGGTTAGGTTTCAAACAACATTGAAGAAAGGATGGATAGAAAGGTGACACATTCTATTTCTTTTCATCCTCAAACTAGTGGATAGACTAAATTTGTGAACATAACACTGGTCCAATTATTGAGAGGATATAACAATTAGAATCCCAAAACCTAGGATGAACAAGTATTCAACACCCTTGTAATAGCATAGTTCATTCTTCCACCCAAAAATCTCCTTTTGAGACATGTTTTGGTTATTTTCCACACCTTTTGATGTTGTTTATGGACAAAAGAAGGAAAACATGTTGGAAATGGACAAGGATGCAAAGAAAGAAAATACTTCATAGATAAGTACATGCAAGTTCATTTGGAAGTGCAAGATGATTATAAGAAAAGATAATAGAAGTATGTCAAGTTGAGACATGATCAATGTAGGATATATCATAAATTATGTGTTGGGGCTAGATTGTGATTTTATATCAATAAATATGGCATGCAAGGAGAAGCCAAGAAGTTGAAGCCTTTGAGATATGGAACTTTTAGGATCATTGAGAAAGTTAGTGGTAATGATTTCAAGCTAAACCTACCTCCCTATATGAGAATGTATTTGATGATCAATGTCGAGAACTTGAGACTTTTTTATGCGTCTTTTTTTGTAATATACCAGATACAAAAAGTATGCAGAACAGAAATAAATGCTAGAAATGGCAGAATAATAGCAATATAACCAGAATAATCACCACAATAATACTGAAATGATATAAGAATAACAACATAAATATCACTTTGATTCTGAGAGCAATGTTCATGGGCCTCTTCGAGGGGGAAACCTCCAATCGAGCAAAGCTCTATTACAATAATCTCCAAGCTAGGGTTTGCATACCCTCAACTCTTATTTATACTAAATATGTCTATCAAAAGAAGCATCTAGAGGAAGATCCTTCTAGAAGCGGAAGCTTCTATTAGGTCTTCTTACATTCGAATTATTCTATTTTATTGCAAGGCCTTATTAATATTGACCTTTATTACATCTAAATATATTTTTCTACCTATGTGCGGGTTAGGACCCTAACATGTCCTCCCCCTTAAAAACAGCCTTGTCCTCAAGTCTTGAGATTTGGAAATTGTTGTAGAATGGTAGTTGGTTCCCAAGTGGAATCTGCTGGAGTTGTATATTTCCACTAGATTAACACTTCCTTGATGGTTCTCTGACACAGACGATGCTCACGCTGGTCCAAAACTACTTGTGGTTGTAGCCAAATAGATCCTTCTTCGGCTAACTCGGGAAGGTTGGTTTGAATTTGACACTTAGTTCCGATCACCTTATTTAAGAAGGAAACATGAAAAACATGATGTAGCTTCGAATGATTGGGCAAAGCTAATTGATAGGCCACCTATCCCACACGCTTGAGAATTGTATAAAGACCATAAAATTTGGGTGCTAGCTTCTGACAATCCTCGACCTTGAGGGAATTCTTCTTGTAAGGTTGCAGGCGAAGAAACACCTGATCCCCTTATTCAAATTGACGTTCAGAGCAACCTTGATCTGCTTGTTTCTTCATACGATTTTGTGCCATGACCAAATTTTCTTTGAGGGTACAGAGAATAGAATCTCGAACTGTAAGTTTTTGGTCAACCATCTGGACCTTCGAGACACTCGGTAAGTATGAGAGAACTGAAGGTGGATTTTGTCCATATACCTCTTCAAAAGGAGTCATGCATGTAGTTGTATGGTATGAAGTGTTGTGCCACCATTCAACTAGGGGTAACCATTGAGCCCACTGATTTTTCTTTTCTGAGGAAAATCACCTCAAATATGTTTCCAAACACTTGTTGACAACTTCTGTTTGACCATCAGTCTGGGGATGAAAAGTTGTACTGAGATGCAATTGGATTCCTTGTAGCTTGAACAGTTCTTGCCAAAAATTGCTTGTGAAAGTGGGGTCGCGATCAGAAATAATAGAGTGTGGCATGCCATGGAGATTGAAGACCTGATCCGTGAAAATTTGAGCCACCGTGGATGTGTAAATGGGTGTTGAAGAGCGCAGAAATGAGCATACTTGAAAGGCGATCAACAACCACCATGATGACTAATTTATTTCCCGATTTGGGTAAGCCTGTAATAAAATCCATAGAGATGTCCTTCCAAATAGCAGGTGGAATCGGGAGCGGTTGTAGTGTGCCCGAATATTTGACTGTTTCTCCCTTGTTGCGTTGACACACATCACATTCGGCCACAAAATTACGAATGTCATGTTTCATACCATCCCAGAAAAAAGAACATTTGACCCTGTCATAGGTTTTGGTGAACCCGGAGTGCCCCGCTGTCGATGTAGCATGAATCTCATAAAGTACCATGGATTTAATCTTTGATTGTTTACTTAAATACAAATGGCCTTTGTATCAAATCTCATCATGGAACCAAGAGTACCCTGGAGGAGCTAGAGCACTAGACTGCAATTGTTGGATCAGCTACGAACTTTTGGGATCATGTAGCCATTCCTAGCAAACAGCTTGGAGCCAATCTGGTACAATGAAGGAAAGAGAAAAAAGGGATCCTTCATCTTCATATTTGTGGGAAAGTGCATTCAC
This sequence comes from Picea engelmannii, assembly GCA_009831015.1. Classification (NCBI taxonomy): domain Eukaryota; kingdom Viridiplantae; phylum Streptophyta; class Pinopsida; order Pinales; family Pinaceae; genus Picea; species Picea engelmannii. The sequence goes on along the minus strand of ML779005.1, from coordinate 584,881 downwards.
AACCAAATTTTCTTTGCCTTTCTTGTAAATTTTCTCATAATCATAGCCAAATAGCTTAGTTACCCATTTTTGTTGCTCCGGGGAGGAAATGCGTTGTTCCAAAAAATACTTGAGGCTTTGATGGTCTGTCTTAATTTGGAAGTGTTGCCCCAATAAATAAGAGTGCCACAAATCAATGGCATGCAGTATATCCAACATTTCCTTTTCATAGATAGATTTTCCCATATTTCTTTCAGATAGTTGTTTGTTGGTAAAGGCCAAAGGCCGACCCTCTTGCATAAGGACAACACCAATTCCTTTCCCTGAAGCATCACATTCCAAGACAAAGGTCTTTGTGAAATCAAGAAGGGCCAGGACTGGAGTGGTGCACATGGCTATCTTCAAGGTTTGAAAATATTAAGCAATAGTTGGAGTCCAAGTGAAAGAGTTCTTTTTTAGGAGAGTAGTGAGAGGTGTTGCAATCTTTCCGTAATTCTTAACAAACTTACGATAATAGCCTGTTAAGCCTAGAAATCCACGCAATCTTTTGAGAGTCTTTGGGTGAGGTCAGTCTTGCATAGCTTCAATCTTTTTAGGATCCATCCTGACACCATCATTGCCAACCAGATGACCCAAGTACTCTACTTCTGAGGCGCCAAACGCACATTTAGACTGTTTCAGGAAAATTTGGTGCTGAGAGAGAATATGGAGAACTCAATCCACATGAGCAAGATGTTTTGTCCAGGTATTTATATAGATGAGGATATCATCAAAGAAAACTAAGACAAAATGACGGAGAAAAGGACGGAAGACATGATTCATGAGGCTTTGGAAGGTGGAGGGGGCATTACACAATTTAAAGGGCATGACCAAAAACACATAGTGGCCCTCATGAGTTCTAAAGGTAGTCTTGGGAATGTCTTCCTCTTTCATATGTATCTATTGGTAGCCCGAACGAAGATCAAGTTTAGTAAAGAATTGGGCGCCACTCAGTTCATCCAGGAGGTCATCAATGACAAGAATGGAAAATTTGTCTTTAATGGTAAGTTTGTTGAGGGCGCGGAAGTCAAGACACATTCTCCAAGAACCTTCTTTCTTCAAGACCATGACCACAGCAGAAGAGTAGGGGCTTGTAATAGGGAGGATAGTGCCTGCATTGAGGAGTTCTTGGACCATTTTCTCAATTTCATTTTTTTGGGAAAAGGGGTGACGATACGGACGAATATTCGGAGGAAGGCTTCCGGGTACAAGGAGAATGGAATGATCATGAACACCACGTGAAGGAGGGAGTCCCTGGGGAGTGGAAAATACCACTTGATGTTTAGAAAGGATGGCTTGGAGGTCTTGCAACACCGAGGGTGTTTCTGTTGCTCGGATGGCATGGAGTTGAGAAATAACACCAGAATGACCCTTTTTGAGCATCTTTTCCATGCGATGGGAACTAATGATCTCAGGTGAACTGATGGTGATGCCTTGGAACTTATATTGGTGGCCTTCCTGGTCAAATTGCATGGTTAATTCCTTAACATCCATGAGAATGGGACCCAAAGTCCTTAGCCAGTCTGCACCCAACACAATGTCACACCCGCCCATGTCTATAGAAAACATATGAGATTTCAGGTGGTAGTCACCAATTTGGAGAAGCACATTTTCACAACACCCTCCACATTTCATGGAGCCACCATTGGCAATCATGATTTGGAAATTATTGACGGCATGGATGCAGCAATGAGTTTCTTGGGCAATGCGGCGATGAATAAAATTATGGGTGCTTCCATTATCAACCAGAATGATGACCTTCTGATGCTTGATGTAACCAATTAGTTTGAGGGTTTGGGGAGCGGAGAATCCAGTGAGATCATTGAGGGAAATCACTGGTTCTACATCGGGAGGGTCTGAGGGAGGGGTTATGTCAGGAGTTTCAGGGGACTCAGACACAAGGGGAGTTTCAATATCCTCTTCCAAAATATCCTCGGAGATGGCCATAAACAGCTTTTGTTTCTTACACTTGTGGCCCGAAAAATATTTGTCATCACAATTATAACAAAGGCCTTTGAGTTGGCATTCAACCATTTCATCCCTAGTCAATTTTTGGATCTTTAGTGGAGAGGAGGGAGTAGTGGGATTTATTGGTTTAGGGTGAGGGATAAAGGAGGGTTTCCGATTTTGAAAAGATACAACCTTTTGTGCTTCTTTATCTCTTTTAGTATCCTCCACCCAACTCTAAGGCAGAGCCATGAGGACATGGGCCTGAATCTCATCTTTGAGGCCACTGATAAAACATTCTAAAAAAAATGCATCAGACATGCCCTCTGTCCGAAAAGCCAGGCACTCAAAGGCAACTATAAAGTCTTCCATTGTTCCTGATTGTTTCAACTTTGTCAAATGGCCCAAATAGTTGGTGCCAGTGTCAAAGCATTCATAAAGCTCTACCACAAAGTGTTTCCAAGAAATATACCCTTGACGAGAAGTTTTTCTCCATTGTCATCATTGCCAACGTTATTGATCTATATGGAGAACACCATACCGGAGTTTGGCCAAGTCATCTATAATGTCGTATAAAGAGAAAGAATGTTCCATTTGGGTTACCCAACCAATGGGGTCTGAGCCATCAAATTTGGTCACATCCACCCGCGTAAGGCGTAGGTCACGTTGAAAGTGATGGTTGTGAAATTTATGGGAATGAGAGGAATGGTCATCTTCAATATGTGGAGGTGAGGAAGAGGAAAGGTTATCTGTAGGGATATGCAGTTTGGTGCAGAGTGCCGAAAAGATAGATTCAAGCTGGGTCGTGAGGTCTTGTTTGATTTCATCCATTAAGTATTGCATGGTTGTATTGATGGCGACAACATCAACACTGAGTTATTTTACTTCTTGTTGGGTCTCGATGAGACCAGATTGTAAGGTGTTGAAGCGAGCTTCCAAGTCTTGGCTACGGGTATGGGCCATGAGGATGGGGGAACTGAAAANGTCAAAAAAATTTCCAAAAAATGATATGGATGAAAGTGATAAAGGAGAAGAGATGAATCCAATGGAATAGATCTCAAATAATGGTGAAAAAATTTCTAGGCTTTTTACCTGCGGAGTTATACTCCGGTCTGAATAATACTACAAAGAGGAAATGCCCAAATTCTTAAACAGAAAGAAATGTGTATTTACTTGGCAACCCGAACACAGTTGCACGGCAATAGATCTTGTCTATTTTAATTTGTTTATGTTTTGGTCCCCAAGTGTTAGGTATTCAAGGGTTCTACAGACAAGGGTTTTCCCTGTGCTATAGCTCTCTGATATACGTGCGGGGTCCAACAGTAGTACTCGGCCCAATATCTCAGGGCACTAACTAAGGAGGATAGACCATACCCCATAGTCGTACTATCCGACTACCCAGGTACTAGAGAGTATCTTCTTGAGTGTTGTTCTCGGTGGCACTATAGCAGTCAGGCGATCGATCGGTTTATCTAAAGAGGGCTTCAGGAAATCTAGGTCGATCCATACATAGGTGTTGTCTAATGCACTACCACTCGAAAGGGTACCAACAGGGGTTACAAGGGTGGCCAACATATGTGCGCTTAAGAACCACTTGTATTTCCTGCATGTATGAATCCCTCAACTGCGGGTTTATGCATGTAACGACAGATCTTTGTGGCCTAAAGACATCGGAATACGTATCTACCCTGGAAAAAAAATTACCCACAATTTCTGCCAAAGAAAGTGCTCTGATACCACTTGTAATATACCAGATATAAAAAGAATGCATAACAGAAATAAAATGCTAGAAATGGCAGAATAACAACAATATAACCACAATAATCACCACAATAACACTGAAATGATATAAGAATAACAACAGAAATAGCACTTTGATTTTGAGAGAAATGTTCACGAGCCTCTTTGAGGGGGCAACCTCCAGTCAAGCAGAGCTCTATTACAATAATCTCCAAGCTAGGGTTCTCATACCCTCGACTCCTATTTATACTAAATATGTCTATCAAAAGAAGCATCTAGAGGAAGATCTTTCTAGAAGAAGAATCTTCTATTAAGTATTCTTACATTCGACTTATTCTATTTTATTGCAAAGCCTTATTAATATTGACCTTTATTACATCTGAATATATTGTTCTACCTATGTGCGGGTTAGGACCCTATCATTGTTTGATATAGAAGAGCATGAATAGGTTATGTTTATAGTGGAATATTAATGGACTTGAAGAGATGGAGGGGGGCACAAGTTTGCAAAAACAATCTCGAGTGACTTGAAGAGTATAGCGAGAAAATTGGCAAATTGACCTCAAGGAATAAACTCCAAGCAAATACAAATGGTATGAGAGGAGCGAAGTGTTATATAGGTTTCATCATCTTTCCTTAGAATTTTTTGGGGACCAAAAGCCTCCAATTGGGGAGGCGAGGTCTAAATGGATCCTTGAAGAATCAAAATGGCTAAGTGATTAATTATCTTGTTAGAATTTGTGTTTTTAAGAACCATGCTTGATTTCCATGCTTAAATATCTTTGTTCATGCCTTGGAGAGGATCTTTATTTCCTTCAAAAAATAGACAAGGAAAGTAAATGTGGAGCTTTGGAATGCATAGGATTGGATGAGACAGAGGAAATGTTACCTACACACTTTGCAAAAATGACATGGCTCAAAGCAATACAGAAGTTAGTGCAATGCAGAGGAAAGGATGGAGGTAGAGTGGAGTCTAGCTCCACACTTCGCACTCCTTATCATGTCAAAGAAAAAAAGATAAGACACAAAAATATAGAAATATAAGGAAAAGGGATTTTGCATAGGTTTTAGTAGACGTTTTTTGTGTTACAGAATTGGGAAAATTATTATAACTAAAAAACTTGGGCAGCCAAAGGTTTTAGCTGAGTTTTTTCATTAGTGCTCCTCATATAGTATGATGCACCAATGCACCAATATTTAAGATGCATTAGTGCATATTATCTGATATATATCATCAATGGGCTATATATTGTTACACATCAGTTTGGTATATCTCCTTCGATGTCGTGAAATCCCATTAAGGGAACAACGAACGTGCTTATATATTGAACATGCACTAGTGTGTACAAATGATTAAAATGGATAAATGCATACAAATGATTGAAGAACACCAATCTGTACAAATAATTGAAACATACTAGTGCATATAAATGAATAAGACACACTGATATGTTTTAGTGCCAAAATTCTTTGTGCTATTTAACATTTTTGTGGGTATGCAAATGAAGCTTCTTGTTTTTTCACAAAAAATCAATTATTGATCAGAATATCAAATAAATTTTATAATAATATTGATTTTTATATTTTAATTAATTCTTTTTTATATAATCATTGCATTAATGTATTGTATCACTTAAACACATAGTATCAAATTACACATATGTTCATTGTAATAATGCAAATCATCCATAAATTTAATCAGAAACATAACATTTTACAACAATATGCATTACAATAGAATAAAAACTCATGTTATTAAATAAAAACAAAGAATCATTCATCATACAAAAATGGATAACATAAAAGTTCGCAATAAACAAAATGTCCAAAAATAATTGTTGCAATTATTGGTAACCTGTCATCATACCAAATGGAACAATATGTCCATATTAATCAAAATATTTGATTTTTACAA